>CM042834.1:38864259-39170226 GCA_023653725.1 Bungarus multicinctus
GTGGTTTCTCTGCTATTCCAGTGAAAATGAAATGTAAGAAGAGATACAGAAGGTTCAGAATTATATCAAGTTTTTGGTCCTAAACATAATATAGATCCCTGAGGAACATGGTCAAACATTGAAAGACTCTGTACTCAGCATGTTTGAATCCTACATAGAAAAGAAATGAATGCAAGCTCCAACCCAAAGAATAGAATCAAATTGAATGGGTCACTACATTGTCATGGCAAAACCAAAAGCATAAACAAACATCTAAAGATCTGTGCCAGTTTTTGCTCTGATAAACACAGCTATTCCTTTGAAATTTGTCACCCGGGAAAGACAGTTTACTGAAAGTATGTTCTTTCTCAGAACTAAATCTTTTGAAGATTATTGACAATGCTTCACTATTCAGACAAGCAGTAGAATTCTAGCCCAGCCAAATTTGTTGATTAAAAATGATGCCCAATAAATTATGAACTAATTTGGTAACATGCACAACTGCTGTTCTGTCTCAGAAATAAATACATCATCCCTTAAAATATAGTTGGAGTTTATGAATATAGACTTTAATAAGAGACTCTATATAAAGAAAAGTGAAATTAATATGGACAATTAAAAGCTGCAAAACCTGCAACATTTGTTGCCATAAAATGGATGATATTAATCTCATTGGCTGCATAGTTAGCCAGATGTTTAGGCTGTATTTGGTATTCTCTTCATTTATTGGGCCTTCCAAAGGACCTTGAATAGGCAGGTGGTGGTTGTTAGTATTAAAAGTATTGTTGCAGGATTTATGCTGTTCCAAGTAAAGCTTTCTTTTGTAATTGGCTGGTGTTGATTTTGTCTATATCAGTGGTGTTTAGCTGGTACTCCAGTTGTTTTGTGACTTCATCCAAATAATTTTACTATTGGTACTATCTTTACTTTCTTTAGCCACTGTCATTCAACTTCAATTTGCAAGTTTTTATATTTTGTGATTTTCTCCAAAGATTTACTTAAAGTCAAACAAATTGTTGAAGAAGAAAAACATTGCATTTGCTGATTATATAAAAGAAGTACAAAACAAGCATTGATGCAAGTTAAAAATTGGAACTTGCTACATGTACAGGAACCAAAACATTAATATATCAAAAGAATGTAGTAACAACAAGAATATTGGCAGGGAAAAGCATTATGTGGTCAATTCCTACAAAAGACTGAGGGGAAAGTGGATAAAGCTAAAACCTGGCTGTGGCTTAAAACTGGAACATTGAAAAAAGTAACTGAAGGGTTCATTTTCATTGCTCAAGAGCACGCTATTTGAACTAATGTGATCGAGGTCAGAGCTGAAAAATAAATGATTCAAAGTGCAGACCAATCAAAGCGACAGAAGAAAGAGTAGATCATATACGTACTCAGATCCTGTAAGAAGTTCACACAAACTGATTATAAACTGACATACTACAGTTGCCAAAATGATTCATACTAACATCTGTAAAAATTATGTGCTTATGATGAAAAATTGGTGGGAACATACAGTTGAAAAAAATGAGCAGGTTAAAATAGTGTGGGATTTCCAAATACAAACTCATACAATCTTGGCCCATAATACACCACATTTAATTGTGCTTGAAAATAAAAAATATAGATAATTGATATGGCAATATCAGAATATAATGGAATAAAAGACAAATTGAAATTCAGAAAGTATCAAAATCTGAAAATTGAAATTGAATGATAAACCAGCCTCCCAGTAGTTATTGTCATATGAGTACTATAATCAAAAATCTTGGACAGCACTTAGTAAATCTATGCATTGACAAAATTCCCATCAAAAGGCCACATTGCTTGAATCTGCACATATACTGTATTAAACCAATGTATTATGACATCCTAAATTCTTGGGAAAAATTTGATGCATATGAAAGCTGACACCAGCTAAAGAACTGGCAGATGTGGTTTATTGTTATGAATATTATTGTCATTATTGTGGAATAAAAGTATATGTGCTTGATAGAGGATTGACATTATTAATCTGTAAAACGTTCTGCAATAATTGATATCTGTCTGGAAGTAATTCCATATTTGTCAGCTCTGCTGAATAATCAGTATAGTCATATAACTTCAAGCCAAAGAGTTGGTACTGCAAAGTCTGTTTTCTGTGAACATTGTAGGGGAGTTGATGGAGCCAGCCAGCCTTTTCCTGGCAGAAAGTTATGCACATGTGGGGAACACATTTTCAGTGTTGTTTTAACATATTTCAGGTGTAAATAGAAATGCTTGGCAGGGCGTGATGATTTTCTGTTTCAGTGATTTCGTTAGGAAAATAATCACAGAATGCAATCAGTTCTCAAACCACCCAAAAGAAGCTTGCAGCAGCAGCAAGAAAAGTCTTTTCTGGGGCAGGACATTGTAATTGCTTTAATTATGGTGAAGTTGTAAAAGGAAAAAAAAAGCTTGTAGTGAATCCAATCAATTTTTGTCAGTCTTTGAATGACCTCCTAAAGAAAGCGGGCTTTGTATCTTTGTCTCAGTGTTGGGGCCTCCCTTTTTCTCTTTACGGGTATTTATTCTGTGAAGATGATGTCAAAACATAGACTTTTGTTTTTTTAAAAAAAGGATTTTATGATTTGTGTGGAATTGAAACTAAGGAGAGCAAATTGCATTGGATTTCTGTCATTCCTTTCTTTATTGTAGGAGGATTTCTCTCATAGTCTAGGATGAGCACTAAATGAATGTCAACCATGAATGTCTCTAAGAACTCTGTGAATATGCCAGAATTCATACTGTCAGACAGCTGAAGGAGGTGAACATGTAATGGAGTAGAGCTGCTCAAACTGGTATTAGTGATTCCACATAGACAATCTCCAGAGGCCTTAGGAAAGACTCAAATGTTACTAGTTTTTGGAAGGCCATTAGAGAGGGAGATAGCCATCTTTGGGAGATAGCTCTTCCAGAATAGGAGAGCCACTTTAAAGCTCTCCCACTGATCCAAATTATGCTTGAAAATGAAGCAATAACCAATGCAACTCCCAGAGGAGTAATGTCACTTTGATAGTACAGGTCCTGTCTGCAAAGCATAGGTCTCTGCATTTTGAACCCGTTGAACTTTTCAGGTGGTCTTCAAGGGAAGTCCTATGCAAGTCCTTCATAGCAATGAAGCCATGAGATGATCAATCACAAGTAGCTGTCCTTGATGCATCCTGTTCTGGGTAAATCCTCAACTGGTATACCAGTTAAGACTGGTACAAAGTCCCTCTTGATAATATCCTTCATCTTTGGAGAGTTTGAAAATAACTATTCCAGCACTATGAGCTTTGAAAGACTACTCTCGTTGCAAGAAGACAGCCCGATTGTGAATCAGTTTATATGTTCCTGGAATCAGTAGGCTTCTGAATTAATAAACACTCTGTTTTTCTTGGATTTAGTCTGAGCCTGTTCTCCCCATCCAGGTTCCTAGTCCTGATTGAGCCACTATAAAATGGTACCTCCAATTCCCAGTCCTTTCAAGTGGTCCAGAAGGATACTGTGGTCAAAAAATATCCTTTAATATTTTTTGACCACAGCTCTTCCAGTCCAAGTCTCAGCTCAGTCATCAACGAGATTTGTGCAGTACCATATTAATAAAAAGCAATATTGATCTCATAGCAATTGGAGAAATCCCACAGCTTCTCTGCCAGTATCCTAGTTCTTGCATTGTCTATTCTAATCCTGGTATTTTCTTCAAAGCCTGTCCTATTTAGAGTACATTGAAGTAAGGCTTTCTGGATGAGGTAGAAATGTAACTGTCACATCAACCAAAGCTGACCATGGCACTTTCAGTTCATGGAACGGAAACCATTCATTAAATTAGAAAGTAGAGTATAGAAATAGAATAATGTAATTTTATGTTAGTCCACATTATAAATTGCATAGAAAACACTAATGCTACAGAAAGTTCAGATACACTGTAGCTTAATATCTCAAAACAGTTGCTCTTAGCTCAAAGTGGGCACAAAAAAGAGGGAGTAATAGATTGCAGTTTTCTAAATGTCAATCAAAATAAAATAGCTTGGATGAAGTATGCAGATTAGATGTCTAACTATTTAATAAAAATGAAACATTCTGAAATATTTGCACCAAGTTTCTATCAAATCCTTGGACTCCACAGAAAGTTCTGGTCATAACTGACATGCATCAATTTAACAATAATAATACTTAAATATTTATCTCCTTTGTCTGCAAACTTTAAAAAGATCCATACGAACATTCATAAAATATTTTGGAACATGCTTTCTTATTTTCCTTCAAATCACAGGGTAACTTTAAACCTATACTTATATGTATAGGCCAGTTTGCTTGTTAAAAAAAAAAAATCTAAGCTGATAATAGTAATAAGCTTTGCTGCAAAACGCAACCATTCCTAACATTTTTCAGCCAGCTCACTAATAATGGTACTGATTTTCAACTTCCATGGCAACAAACTACTTCTTTATCTCATCCCTGGCATTATTGTTTGAGATGCATAAAATGAGATGAATGGCTAATCTAGTGAATTGTGGTTAATCAGTAGTGGTTTATTGTGTGGGCTCCTTTTTCCTTTATTGCTCTCTATCTTTGAAAAACAATGGGCTTAGAACTCAGTGTCATGAATGAAGTGGATTGCCTGGGGAAACTGGAACTCCAGGAGGCCTTGTTTGTGTATCTGTTGGCCTTTGTTACTTTGGAAAGTGGCTGGATTAAATGCTGTAGTGAAACCAGAAAAAGAAAAAGTGTTAAGACACATCATTTATCCGAAAGGAGGTTGACCTCAATTTTGAAATGACAATTCCCCTTCCCCCCCACAAAAGTAGGAGTGCACAGGAATAAAAATTATAAACATGCCCCCCAAATCCATGCCCAACCTCTTTGTTGCTTTCATTTGAGGGTAAATTTCTATCTAAACCGCTCATCTTACCTTAGTGACTGTGGGCATTTTATTAAAAATGTGAAAAGAGACTTAGTAGAAAAAAATAATAATAAAAAGAGTTAAAAAGTTAAGAATGAGAAAAATTAAGAATTTAAAAAATTGGGGTGGCAGCTTCGGCTTCCATCCATCCCCGGGGCTGCCTGCTACTCTTGACCCCCATGCTAGTTGGCAGAACAATTTTGACACTCTTCCAGAAGGCCAGAAGGTTGGAGGTTGATGGAGGTTGGAGATTTCCTTGTAATATGTAACAAATGTAACATACACTGGCACTCACACACAACAAACTACATTGCGCAAAAAGCAAAGAAGAGAGAGTCAAACTATTCTCCAAAATACCTGAGGGCAGGACAAGAAGCAATGGGTGGAAACTAATCAAGCAGAGAAGGAACCTAGAACTAAGGAGAAATTTCCTGACAGTTAGAACAATTAATCAATGGAACAACTTGCCTCCAGAAGTGGTGGATGCTCCAACACTGGAAGTTTTAAAGAAGAGATTGGACAGCCATTTGTCTGAAGTGGTGTAGGGTTTCCTGCCTAGGCAGGGGGTTGGACTAGAAGACCTCCAAGGTCCCTTCCAACTCTTGTTATTCTATTCTATTCTATTCTAACAGGATGGGGGGTAGTAAATAGGACTAAAACAAGAGATAAGGAAATTAATCTTTGTCAACTGAATTTACTTCCCTGTAAAATAAGGCATCCTATATATGAAATTATTTTTACTGCATTTTCTATATACAATGATCATAGGTACACATATAACATCCTTTCCCTCTCCTTCCACCTGAGAATGCAAAAGAAAAAAAGAAAGAAAGAGCAAAAGAATTTTATGGAGAAAACATAAAGAGAAGGCTCATGGCAGTGAAAGGGAAGAGAAGAATGAGAGAGGGAAGGGCTAAATTGGATGGAGAGATGGGAAGGACAGCAGCAATGAAACAGGGACATAAAGAGAACCCATGTAAATAACGACATTAAAGAGTTGAAATTCCTTAGGTAAACTATAGGGGTGTACCTGCTCCACCTAAGTCCTGTTGGTGATCTCGTCTTCAAAGACATTCAGCAAGGGATGTGAACAGGTTAGGAAAACTCAGGACTCATTTTTGTTGTTTCTCTACAATTTTAGCCCCCCTTTTTGTTAAAAATGGACAATGTCTGAGCAGGACTAGAGGGTAAATGTTTGCAGTGAGGCTGGAGAGGAGGAAAATCACTGTGGGGTCCTTGGTGGTCTTTGAGCTTGGTGGTTTTCTTGTAGACATTTCATTACCAAACCAAGTAACATAACCAGTGCCTTGGTGCCTTTACTTCTGATGTGTCATCCATTGATTCCAGTTTTCTTGTAGAGTACTCTCTAACAAGGCAAGGCAGAAAAAAAAGTCATTTTCAAGCGTGTGTGTGCGTGTGTGATCTTTGAATAACATTTAGTTATTTATATTTCAGTGGTGAGAGAAACGCCTTGCGTTTTTGTTAGATAAATTAAGCAAGTGGGAAACCAGACTGTTTTCTGTATTTTGCTAAATATTTTGTTAATTAGATCTCTTGGTAAGCCTACCTTTATGCAAGCTTTCTAGGGGTGCAGTCTACACTTTCCCTTTCACATCAGTATTCTTTTGCGTTTAGTGAGGGTGAAAACGAAAGCATAACAACTGATCCCACAGTACTGCTTCACTATGAGTGCGTTAATGTAATTCCTGGAATAGTTGTTCTGAAATCGCCCTCTGGAGCTTAGATGATTCTGTAGAATCTCCGGATGGTTCAGAAAGACCTCTGCTAGTTAAAAAAATATTACTCGTGCATTGAAATACTTTGCAAAAGGATTTAATTTCATTCCGTGTTAAGTCTGTGAGAATAAAGAATAACAGACTTGGAGTTCAGCTAGTCCAACCACCTGCTCAGGCAGGAAATCCTATACAGATAGTCCTCAACTTACGACCAAAATTTTGTTGCTAAGTGAGATCGTTGTTAAATGAGTTTTTGCCTGATTTTATGACCTTTCTTGCCAGAGTTGTTAGTGAATTAGTGCAGTTGCTAAATTAATAGCCCGGTTGTTAAGAGAATCTGGTTTCCCCATTGATTCTGCTTGTCAGAAGGTCGCAAAAAATGATCTCATGACCCCAGGATATTGCCACTGTCATAAATCTGAGAGTCCAACCATCCAAATTTTGATCATGTGACCATGGGGATGCTGTAGTGGTCATATGTATAAAAAATGGTCTTAAATAGCTTTTTTTTTTTCAATGCTGTTGTAACTTTGTAAACAAAAGAGTGTAATTTGACAGCTACCGGTAACCATTCTTTCCTGGGAGAAGAGCCCAGTATATTTCTCTCTCAAACAGATTCTTCTCATATATTAGCAATCTAATATAATGGGGGGACCATTTGCTTGTGTTCTGACCAAGGCTTATGGAGACACTAACAAACACACGTTAGTCCCCAAGCCCTTTTTTCTTTATTTCAACGGCTGTAAATTTTAGTCATTCACAGCCCGTAATGAATCTGAAACAGTTTGTAAATAGTCCCATGGAAGTCTGCCAAAGTCCTTCAGGATAAGTCTGATAAGCACGCACCTTTATCTTCTTTGAAATGCTGCCAATGACTAAACGTCCAGTTAGTTATACAAGGCCGAAATGGAACACAAATTCAACACCAGACTACAGGTTTCAAACCGACCAGTACGGACAAAGTTGCTTCCTGCAAAGATTCCTGTCCCTTTGCTCCTCCTTTATGTCTTATGGGAGGGCTAATCACCTTCAAGCCTTACTTCCAAGTCGCCCCTTTTGTCTTATCTTGCCTTCTAGAAGCTCTGTGCACATGCACACTGGGAACAGGCTCCCCTTGTTCCTCTGCCTTGCTGGTGTCAGATTTTGGTGGCTCTGGAATCAGTACATAACTCCCAGATGGCCCTGGCCCCATCTCTGTATCAGACGCAGGACCCTCGTCCGAGTCCTCCCCAGACTCCCAGACTGGGCCATGTTCCTCCCCACTGTCCAACTCTGCTGCCGTCTCTGCAGGCTGCTGATGGACCACAACAGCTTGTAGAAAAGCTATTCAGAAAATGTTGGCTATAAATATTCTGTTTGTGACAGTAAAATCTTAGTACAGAAGTAGAATTAATGAGAATTACTAACGTACAAGGTCATGTACAACTTTGACTCTATCATTGCATAGAATGAAGTGACTGCTTTGGGCAACAGAGGCACTAAGAAAGAAGGCAGGGATTTGGCAAACCAATGTTATCGTGCTACACAACAGCATTCTCCTCCTAAACTATCTTGTTGCCCTGAGATGTGACAGAACCTGTTGTCTTGCTTATGGTGTTGAAGTATTATTCAGTTGTCAGCTTGTTCTGGTGTGATAGAGGATATCATAACGTTTTTGTCTCAAGGAGAAAAATGATTTAATTGGGCTATGACCAGAGGAATGGTGCTATTAGCAATGGCATCAGATTTAGCCACTGTTGGAAATATAAGTAAAAGTAAAAGACAGGTTGGATATACAGAATGGTTTTTTTCCCCTTTGGAGACCTTCAGTTCATAATTCTATATTTCATTCATTTCCCTCCCTCAACTAATTATTTTGTTTATTTGTGTTTTTATTTGCAGTTACTTTTCTTATAAGCCACTTGGGAGCTGTGTTATTTTGAAAAGCAAGGAACAAATAATTTAAATAAATTCATAGCTGAGTTATTATGTCCTCTTCATTTCCGTTGTTTATGAAATGGCCAGATCATCTTTGCCCTTCCCATTTCCCCAAAGAGTCTGTTGCAAATATGTTTCTCTTGGCAAAAAATAACTAAATCTGATTTTATGCTATGAACATATTAATGTTTGAGAATGGAGCTAGTCCTGGACTGGCTTTACATGCAGGATATGTACTCTGTAAAATTTGCCATTGGAATCTGAAACACCCAGTTGCACATCCAATATGAGCATTAATTCAAATTAGAGGATAGTTAGTATATGATTGATTAGGAGAGGGTGATGGTGGGAATTGCAGTCTGGCATATCTGGAGGCCACCACAGTGGGGGAAGTTGAATTCCTTGGTGACATCAAGACTATTTGACTTTTGCCCGGCAAGAGACAGCTGGAACTAAGGCACTATACTGAAACATCAAAACTGGTGATAAAGCAATTCATTTTTTTCTATTGCATATTATTTATTTTGTCAACAAGAATCAAATACAAGACAGAAAAGCATACATCCAACATTAACAACTACAAAAAAGAAGAAAAACTGTGTACAAAAAATAAAAAAATACCTTAAATATCATATAAATTTAACATTAAACATATAGAATCCACCCTGGCTGGATGTTGAGAGAGAAAAAAAAGAACAAATTCTCTCCCTCTTTTACATAATGGTTCTACAAATAGTTATAAACTTTCCCATCCCGATTTATTATGTTAAATAAGCAAAGTGAGGAGATCTCTGTCTGATAATGAAATCAAACCAACATCTGATCATAGTTTATATGTAAAAAAAAGTCAAAATGTTTAGCCCAAACATTTTCAGTAGGGTAATTGCATTATTCATACTATTGTTAATAATATGCAAATCTTTCAGGCCTGAGGTCACTTTTAGCCATTTAAGCATGTCAAAAGACCTCTGTTAAAATGGCTGCCATTGGGGCAGAGTTCTTTGTTTCCTGTTTTCTTGGACAGGATTGTACATTTCCAGTATTTTTTTTCCCTCTAGGAAAAAGTCTGCACTATTCCCTGTGGTCATTTTCTAAAATATTTTTTCCTTAGATTTTCTTCTCATTGTTATATGTATGAGCCAAAGAGACATTTTGGTTAAAGCAGTGTTATAAATTGGTGCTTGGCAACATCTCAATTTGTATCTTATTTGCCTTTAATTAAGAGGTTACTTCAAATACTTGCTGAATTGGGACAGGAAACCCTGTGAGAATGGATTGGCGAAGTAGGTGTTCTATAAACAACATTGGTGCTTACAGACATATCCTTGCCTGCCCTTCCTCTATAGACATAGGCACACATACAGTTAACACATGTGTAGATAGCATTCTACAGATAGTCACCATAATAGAGCCTGGCCATTACAGTTATATGTCATAACAATCATAAAATGGGTCAGTCACATGACCAACCTCATTCTAAGGCTTTTAAGGCTAGAATCATTAAAGAAAGGATAGAAAAGGAGGGACCAAATAAAATGTGAATGACAAAAATTAAAATATTTTTAAATTATTTTAAATATTTGAATTGTCTCACAGAGAGTTGTCCCACAGTGGGTTGGCCATGGCAAACTGCCCCTGAGAGTTGGCTGTGGAGAATTGGCTGCATCCAGTTATTCCATTCTGTGCATTTGATGAGGGCAATGGTAGCTCATTGCCGTCTTATTGCTAAGCAATCCGTGTAGGCAAGTCTATGGAATGGAGCCAAACTCAATTCTGAAAAGCCCATCCCTTTTGCTCAGATGTATTTCAAGCTTATGTTGAAAGCTGCAAGGATTAGAAAATTAAACCAAAAACAATTGAAAATTAATAGTTGAAAGGCAGGCTGTTAAATTTTGCATTTCTGTGATGTGAACTGCACACTTATTTAGCAAAAAAATATCAATGTTGCATTTGCTTCAGCAGGACAAGGCGATCATCCAACTAATTGCCGCTCAGCAACAAGGTAGCAAGCATGAATCTCCTCATAAATATATTATAACTTTTTGCTGTAAAATGAACTGAGCTTTGGTACCTGAAATTGGGGCTTGAAAGAAACTTAATCACAGCACTTGAGTTTCATGGCCCTGATAAATAAGAACCGTGTTTGACCTTTACTGTGGGGTTTTGAGATGCCACAAGGGAAATTCTTCCTTGTTTGCGATGCCAAATTTCCTATGAGATTTCAGTCTGTCAGCTCCATGTGCAGCAGTGACATTGATTTCTTCTCCATGCTACTTCCTGCCAATCCAGATAACAAATTTCCCTTAGCAGGTGGCTATCAAACTGAGTTTTGCCTGGTGGAGGAATGGTGTAGCTTCATTTATTAATCATTAGCTGCAATGTGATGAACCAGACCTTAATCTTTAACTCTGCGGGTATTGAAAAAGATGGGGGAGGAATGGTCATGGAAACAGAGCCTTTTCTGATGACAAGGAGAATTTTTATTGTGGAAAACAATAACCCATATTCTAGTTTAGTCCAATTTTATTCATACTTGCATTGTACAGAAAACTCTTGTGTTTCCCAATCTCGGTGAAAGAAGTCTTTCTGTGTATTCTTTCAAAGCAATTTACTATCTCCCAGATGAGCTAGACATGTTGGAAATTGTGAGAATAAAAATCTGAATTTATGCAGGATGCCAAGTTGGGGAAAGCTAACTAATGGATCTATTGTTTTTGCATAAGGTAGAACAAAACCCTATGCAAAATAAAAAACACCTCCATTTTAATCTTTGCTAGGACTGTTCATTACTTGAAATTCAAAGGCAAAAAGCTCATTTGAGGCATCTGGGACATTCAGCTATAGAGTCTTTGGTGCTCTCTGAGCTTGGTTTTTACCTAGCAGAGATTTCACTAACTGATAATGTTATCTAGTTGGATAATGAAATATTTGCAGGAAAACAACCAAGGGACACCAAGAACCCCATAGTTCAACCCTGAGCTGCAAATATTCTCTTCTAATGGTACCTTCAGGTATATCTGCCTGCAACTCTTTCAGTTATATTGTTTTCCTAGAATTGTGTGGCTACTCAGGCCGAAAAAAAGACACACTTGGTTGAAGGAGTTGCACTCAGTGTTACATACCTCATTTGTCATGCAGATGAGGTATATAACCATATCTGCCACTAGTACGGGGGTGTCAAACTCGTGGCCCATGGGCTAGATGCATCATACACTGGCTATGCTCACCCCCGGTTTGGCGAAGGGGAAAAAGTTATGATAGGTCACGAGATGACAATGTGTCATCACGAGTTTGACACCCCTGCACTAGTAACTTGGACTATTTTGACATATCAGATAGTAAATGCAGTCTTGGACTTGATAGACGTTCAAATTTGGGCTGATTTTGAAGCAAGTAACTCATAATTATTATTTTATGAAGAGCTCTCAGCAAGATGAATTGAGAAGTTGAATATGCATCCCATTAGTTATTATCTAACAGCAGACTTTTCATTAAGTTGTGATAGGGCCTCTTGGTTAGTGGTGTCTGAGTTGATTCATTTTCATTGTGCCTCATTTCTTCTACACTTCATACTGTATATTCAGCAAGTCAAGAGGACAGCTGTTTCTGAACCAGGATTTACCTTTAGCCCTTTGAGTGATGTGTAGTTCAAAAAGGTAGTATGAGTCAGTGTGTAAACTAAATTCCAGCTCATTTATATTAACATGGATAGAATTAAAGGGATTAATCTTCTGTCATATACAGTATTTCACCGGAATGAGCAAACCATGCCAGTGCTTTGCACAGATCTAATATATAATTATTTTCTTTGTCTGCATCATTAAAAATTGTAATTATGGGAGAAAACTTCTGGAAGCCTTTGAAAACTTTTAGGGACTGTATTTAGTCCCATGACCTCAGGTTAGGTTGCAGTTTCAAGGTCTGACTGAACATCAAAACTAAAGTGGTTTATGTAAATAGAAACAGCTGAGAAATCATGTTATAACTGCTCTTGTAAGTTTAATAAAATAAATTGATGAACAAAAAACTGTAGTAGCTTTTCTAAATTATGTAGAAGTGTGAAGCATGAACTACATTATTGCAAAAGCCTAAAAACAGAAATTAACTGGGGCTGCTGTAACAAATCAGTAATGCAGTATAGAGAAGAAAAGAAGATGGAAAAAGAAGAAAAAATTGGTGGAAATACTGATTTATTCAACAAATTTATATAGCCACCCAACTTTGCTATATAGGTGGACTCTGGGTGACATACAACATTTAAAAATCTACTGCCTAATAAAAACCCATAAGAACCCACTCCACCCCCAATGGCAGCAATAATACAATCAAATCAGCCACTTGATTGGCCCTATCTCCACTGACAAAGCCCATGTTTTTAGGGCCTTTTCAGGGTAGGGGCCAACATACCCCACCAGGTATGTTGTTTCATACAGAAGGAGCCACCACTGAGAAGGCCTTTTTTTGTGATTCTACCAGATGACAATCCGTAATCGATGGGACCGGTAACATATCCTACCTTTTCATCCTGGTGGCCCAGCTGGATATAATGCTGGATATAATAAAAGTTCTTTGAATAGCGAAGCCATGTGGGGCTTCAAAGGTGATAACCTGCATTTTGAATTGTACCCAGTAGGAGATTGGCAGCCAGTGCAGCTCCTGCAAAAGAGGTGTCATAAGTGCGAATATGTGCAAATCTAAACTTGAAAAAAGTACAGGCTGCTGGATAAGAACCCCATTTGTACAACAGCTGAATCTCAGTGCTGACCCCTAAGCCTAGTGTTTGTTGGGGAAGTAAGGAGGGGCACCAGAGGGAAAGGAGTCAAGAAAGCCTTATCTCATTTGGTAGTGTGGGATGGATTTCATCTTACCTTTTCAAAGCCACTTAAGAACACTTTAGCATTTTCTGCAAAGCAATCCATTAAATGGCTTTAACTGTTCTGACCAAGGCTTCCGAGACCATAATTACGCACATGCTTGTTTTAAAAACAAGTCTTGTTTTATTTCCACGCTGGGAATTATTTTCATTCCCAGCCGATAATGAATTCCCAAACAGTCCCTCGAGATAAGCACCCACCTTTCTTTTCTGTGAAGTGCTGCCAATAACAGGAAGTGTCCAATGATCTAGAAAAAACAACCAACCAAAGTACAAAGAGCTTCAAGAATGAATCTGAACCGAACAAATGACTTTGCTTCCTGCAAAAGTTTCATCATCTTTGCCTGTCCTTTATACCTTCCAGGAGAGGCAATCACCTCCCAGCCTTACTCCCGAGTCGCCACTTTTGTTTCAGCTGCTCTCGCCTTCTAGCAGCTCTGAGCAAACGGGCACTGGGAACAGGCTGCCCTGCGTCCTCTGTCTCGCTGCTGCCAGACTCTGAAGGCTCCGGAGGCAGCATCCCACTCTCAGATGATCCTGGCCCCATCTCTGCATCAGACACAGGACCCTCGTCCGAGTCCTCTCCAGACTCCCTGATTGGTCCCCTTTTTTCCCCACTGTCTGATTCTGCTGCTGTCTGCACAGGCTGCCGGCAAACCATAACATTAACATCTTCAGGATAGGATCCCACAGTCTCAACTAGATTTTAATGGAGATTTCAAGAGACAGACATTCAGATGTAGGTGGAACTTTTGAATTACACCCAACGGATTTCTTTACAATGTGCCCCACAACATTATTAGACTTGCAAACATAGTGTAGCAGGAATGCCCATTTCCTCAACTTTTTGAACAGGGAAGTGTTAAAATTGCAATGTACGTGGATTGCATTATGCTGAATTTCCATTTTTGGAAGTTGAAACTGAGAAGGAGACAGATGGTGATGTGGACAGATAACAAATGGTGAAGGTTTTTTTTTTTGGAGTGAATATGTTAAATTAATGTTAAGTGGTTACATCTGTTTCTCTGCTATTTTGTTCGAATGTATGTCATCTTCATAATTTTAAAAAAGGGTAAACAGTTTATCTCAGAGTTCTTGAATACATTTTAGTATCACATTAAATTACATGTCATTATGAATAGCTTACTGCATTCTCATCTTGAGTCTTCCTTATTATATATGTCTGTGTAATTTTCTTAGGCTAACTAGTTGTGACATAGTCTCAAATGAAGCTGAGATTGACAGTCTTCCTATAATAATATTTTACATTTGAAAAATTGTAGCTTTTAAGCAATATAGGTTTTGTAGAAGCAGTTTGTCGACATGTTCAAATATCATGAAAAAATAATGAATACACTACTGTAACAGTGGCTACATTGCATTGTAAAATTAAGTGTGCCTGTTGAATTCTGAAGGATGTAAGTAGATTACCTGTTTGCAGCCACATACATAGAACGTAATAGACAATCATCTCTCAAGGTTGACGTTTTGGTTCAACATGCAGCTTCTTGTGGAAAAAAAAGATTCATAAACAAAATCTGAAAGGATCTGATGTATTCCACCAAAATTTCAGAGATGAAAAGTTCGGCTACGTGGTAAAACTGGCATCCCTGATTGTTGTCGGCTGGCGGCCCCAAGAGTGCGGGCTTTCTCTGTGGGAGTTCCCTCCCTGTGGAACGATCTCCCCGCGGAGATACGGGCCATGACGGATATCCTGACCTTCCGGCGCGCAGTGAAAACCCTATTTTTCAGACAGGCCGGCCTGGCCCAGTAATGGGTTTGGGTTTTTAGATCTAAATTGGGTTTTAATTGTTAAATTGTTATATTTTTAACTGTTAATCTATCCCTGATTTTATATTTCTAAATTTCTTAATTGGATGGGATGCAGCCGGACTTGTCTATTTAATATATTTTTAAATTGTATTTAAATTATATTTATTCTAGTTGTATGTTATGTGTTTTTAGTAGGCTGTACACCGCCCCGAGTCCCTTTTTGGGAGAGGGAGCGGTATAGAAGTTAAAATAATAAATAATAAATAAATCCCAGGTTAGCATTACAGACTTAAAAAGGGATTCTCACAATCACTTTCTCCTATCAAAAAATTTTTGCAGTTACAGTATCTGTGAGTAGTTGTGTTAGATCCCTGCATCTGCTAATGGATTCTGTGCTGATGTTACTTTCTTTACTGTTGCTGTACAGTAGCCTTTTCTGTTATTTTGTTGCTTTCGTTCAGGAGATATCAGAAACTTTAATCTTAAGGAAGTCAGGAAGTTGTGATGAAATGGAAAGGATGTATTTTTTTTTAAATTTAGAAATCACAAGTGTTTTTCATAAAAGGATTTCAGTAGATCAATGTATGATTGAAAGAGATTCAGGTAGTCCTCAACATATGACCACAACTGGGACCAAAATTTCTACTGTTAAGCAAGACAGACTGCAAGTAGTTAAGTGAGACAGACTTGATTTAATGAACTTTTTGGCAGTGGTTGATCAGCAAATCACTGCAGTTGTTAAGTGAATTGTGTGGTTTGTTTCTAGCTTCCCCTATTGTCAGGATCTGGCTGGTAATCACATGCGCCCAGGATGCTGCAACCATCGTAAATGCATGCTTGTTGCTAAGTGCCTAAATTTTGATCAGGTGACTGTGGGGATGCTGTGATGGTCATAAGTGCGAGGACCAGTAGTAAGTTACTTTTTTTGCAGTGCCTTTGTAACATTAAACAGTTGCTGAACAAATTCTTGTAAATTGAGGGCTACCTGTACCTTCTCGAGGTTCAGACCACAATCATCAAATGGTGAATTTTTAGGATCAGAAATGTGAATTCATCACAGAACCTGGACTTGTAGTAGCTTTTAGTTTCTGGAAACTAGCTGTCTTGCATCTCTTGGGGTCTCAGCTAATGAGTGGGCTGCTGAGGATCATCCTATGCCTTTAACTCTAGCAAAAGAGAATATATCAGTGGTGGTATTTGACTGGTTCAGCCTGGTTCTGGTGAGCCGGTAGGAGCAATGAGCAGCAATGACCAAACCGGTTCTCTCCACTGCTCTGCTGTTGGGCCCACCTGCCCGCCCAGGCTCCCATACTCATTTTTATCTACTGAATTTGAAGTGTAGCTGTTTTGCGCGACACAGAATAGTACTGTGTGGCAGCTGCTGAAGCGACCAGGATCGTGCAGGCTTGCAGGAGGTGAGTTAGAACGCCTCTGTACCTGTGCAAAGTATGCATTTGGCATGCACGTGCACACAAAGTGTGTGCATGCGCGCAAAGCATGCTCACAAAGCCAAGCCCACTGAACCAGTGGCAACAACGTTTGAATCCCACCACTGGAATACATCACTGTGCATGGTCTGTAATTTGCAGCAAACGTGTACTACGACTGTATCAATGCTCATTGGGGACATTTTGGAACTTGTCTAATGGTTAAGTGGTTTAGTGGTTAAGGTAACCAGGCTAAAAAACAACAGACAGTGAATTCAAATCCCATTTTAGCGATGAAATCCATTTGGATGACCTTGGGCCAGTGCCTCTCGCTCTCATCCCAACTCACCTCACAGGTTTGTTGTTGTGGTGTGCATAATAGGAGGAGGAAGGTATGTTGGATATGTTCACCATCTTATATATGTGAAAATAATAAAGGCGGGATATAAATAAATGAATGCGGTACATAATACTGAATTAAAATTATTCCTTGCATTGTGGTATTAAGGAGAGAACAAAAACTCTTTAGTTGGGAAGAACTGCTTCATGGCCAGTCTTTTCTCCTTAGTAAAACGATCAGCATATATGTGTATGGAGAGAAAATCGGTTTGTGTGCCTTAAGATGTGCTAACAAGAATAGTCTCCAAAGTTCTGGCTTGCTGTTTGAAATGTCTCATTGGCCAAAAATGGTTAAAGCTAGTCTCTTGGTCTAAATATTTATACATTTGGGTTGAAAATAAATGGAACAGCAGTGTTTAGGCTTTTTTTTTCAGCATAGGGCTGTTTGGAAAGGATGGATGGCAACCCTTTGGAGATATAGTTACTTGCACTGACAGTTTGAATTCCCAAAGGATTTATGAATTAGAGATCTCTGTTTCCAGTGGTCAGTATTGAACTGAGCTTCCTTGTGAAAATAGCTGAGTCTTCAGTTAAATGTCTCTGCTGAGCTGCAAAGCTGACCAGGCAGCTAGCTCGTTGGCAAATAGTTTTCTGTGTGTACTTTCTAGACTATTCTCTGTATTATTTTTTCCAGACTTTAAGTCATTAAAGGTACCATACTTGGTAGTGCCACTTCTGACTCTCAGAGCCCACCCTGGCTAATAATACTTAACAGTAAGTCAAAGGTTCAGCCTTGTGTATAATATAATACTCTGAGATTTATAATTTTAAGAAGCCACAGTTCACTGAGTGAATATTTTTTCCCTAATTTAGTTAGCTAACTGTATCCTACTTAATCATGCATCTCATTTTCCTTTTTCTTTCTTGAACTCCAGATTCCATTCTCTCTTGTACAGTTTCCTGTATGGGAATCTTTAAAGGTAAGTCCCTTTATATAAAATTCTGTTTCTTTGATATGTTTTTTTTAAAAAATATAAATTATTACAGATTAAAACAGAAGAGATCTCTAGTTAAAAGGGCATTGCAGAGCCTTGTAGAAGTAAAAGATCAAGAAAAAAAAATGAAAAAATGTCAGATATTTTTACAACAGTTGCAGGTGTTTTGATGAATGTGGAATCACTACAACATATTTATATGCATTCAGAAATTTGTGCTAGAGAGTGGGACAAAAATAATTTGAACGGTGGAATTGTAAGATTTGCTTGGATGGGCATAATCTTTTCTTATATCACATATTTCTTTCGACAATTTTCTTTCATTATTCTAAAGCATTATGGTATAACCCTAGAGTAATAGTTTCACCATGCTGTGATACTTCTGAAGTGCAGAACTAATCCCATTTGTGGAGTCTTTAAAAAGAAGCCTGTAGGAATTTGAAAGCCTTCTCTCATCTAAATAAATGGAGTCTATTTCTTCTTCTTTTTGCAATTGTAATAGTGACTATAGAATTTGGAGAGTTAACACCCACGTATCTGAAAGGCTGTACTGATAGATAATGTCAATATAAATTTGTTTCAAATACACCTTACAGGCTTCACCTAAATATTGGTGTCTTTTATCATCATCACCATCATTTTAGTCATTGTCCATCCACTGCAGGATGTAGGCCTCTTCTGCATGTTTGCAACCTATAAGGTCCAAAGCTTTCTTTTGCCAATTGGGCCCACAATACTTGCTGATGTCATCGATCCATCTTTTGTGGACACTTTTTATCAAGTGGGATCCATTCTCTGACTGCCTTGGTCCACCTGCCATTGGTTCTTCTTGCTGTGGGACCAAACCTTTTCCATTCCAATTCTTTTACTCTCTTGATGATATCGTATACTTTTGTTTGTTCTCTAATCCATGTGGAGGCCTTTCTATCTTGTCTTGTAATGCCGAGCATCTGTCTTTCCATCTTTGTGCCACTTGTAGCTTCTGTATTGTTGTCTTTACCGTGCTTTAAATACGGGAATGCACTCTGGCTAATGATCCATGATAAGGGTCTGGAAGTTGCATTTAAGAGCCATGGTGGCACAGTGGTTAAAATGCAGTACTGCAGGCTACTTCTGCTGACTGCCAGCTGACTGCAATTTGGCAGTTCGAATCTCACCAGGCTCAAGGTTGACTCAGCCTTCTGTCCTTCCAAGGTTGATAAAATGAGGATCTAGATTATTGCGGGCAATATGCTAACTCTATAAACTGGTTAGAGAGGGCTGTAAAAGCACTGTGAAGAGGTATATAAGTCAGTGCTATTGCTATTAATGCAAAATGGAGGAATTAAACTGTTCACAGAACAGAAGTACAATATGCAGTGCTCTAAGAGCTCACATAACTACCTGCACCACTTATTCTGTACTAGCTGAAACTTCCAAATACTTGTCAAAGGCAGCCCCATGCATAGTGCATTGCAGTAGTTCAGTTTGGAGCTGACCAGGGCATAACTGATGCACCAGTTGAGGCTATGCAAAGCCTCTTCTAGCACAACTGCCACCTGCTCATTAAGCAGGAATTGTGAGTCTAGGAAGACCCTCAATGTACACTGGGTCTCTCTGGTATGGTACAACCTCACCCAGTGCCAAAGATGGTGGAATCTTGGAACTAATGGGCCCCAATCCAAAGCCACTCAGAGTTCCCAGAGTTCAGCTGAAATCTCTTGTTTCCTAGATCCTACCGGCCTCCAGACACTGGGATAATACATTCTTGGCATCATTTAAATTGCCAGGGGTGGGGATGGATAATTAGGTATCATCAGCTTCTGATGATACTTCACCCCATGGTGGCAGATGAGCTTACCTAACAGCCTCATGTAGATGTTGAAAAGGAGAGGAAAAAGCATTGAACCCTTGAGACTCCACATAGTAGGGATTTAGAGCAAGAACATTCTTCTTCAATCAACACTGACTGGTTTTAATGGTTTTAGGAATTATTTTATTGCTAGTTTTAGTTTGTATGTGAAACTGTTTATGTATTTTTATGTGTAATGTGTTTTCTTTGAATTAAGAGTGAGGGTGATAGACAGTAAAAGAGGGAGAGAGACAGAGGCGTATAGTTGCCTTGAGAAGTCAGCAGAGCAGAAAATAGCAGAAATGTAAACAATGTTGATAAATAAGACTTTTTTTATCTCCTCTTTTCCCCATCTTAAATATATACAATACCAATCATAGTAAAGGTTTATTCTGGCTTCAAATGTGGATTGTCTTCTCACAACACCTATGGCTTTGAAGTATTACAGCAATTGTTTTATTTTTAATTAGTACATGTGATTTTCTTAATGAGATATATTCAGAATTCTGGCTGCAAATTATGGTTTTCCTATAATAGTATAGGAATGTATATAAATATAGTATAATATATAGTATACATTAGCATAGATTATTTCCTGCAGTCATACACACATCTTTTGCTTAAGATGAGTCCATAAACTGACTTATTTCTGAAAATCAAGCCTCAGGTGATATTCTAAATTCATCATTATTCATTTAAATTATATTAGTGGATTTTGGATGTTGAAGCCACCTGCCTACCTGAAGTATGATTTTGACCACAACATATTTTTATTGGTCATTATAACCTGTTGTCGGATGCTAGCAAATTTCAGCCGCTACAGTGGTACACTTAGGAGCTTAACAATATATTTTCCATTTAAAAGCTACCCAAATAGATGAAAATCCATGGTAAATTTACAGCTTCAAATAACGTAAATCAAGAGAACAATGTTACCAATTATATTTACTTTTATTTGACTATCACATTTCATAGATTGCTATAAGAATATGCTAAGGTTTTTGCATGGCTTCCATTGACAAAACAATACTTTTACATTCCGTAAGTGAAAAAGAAGCCTCAGTTACCCTTCAGTCCTTTGCTCAATTATCTAGAATTTTGTGAGCCACAGTGAATAGAGCAAGGTTGCCAATCTTTTCAAATGTCAAGCATGCCCTCCCCTAAAGGGGAGAATAAGGGAAAACGAAGGCCAGTGTTGTTGCAAGTTGGCCAAATTGGGCTCCAGGACTCCTACATTGACCTAAATATTCAGTAACAGCTTGAACCCTGTTCTTTCTTGCCTTGATCACTGACAAAACCAACTTGAATACGTAACATATCCCAAGCTACCAGCTTATTTTTTCTTTGCAAAACATCTTCAGAAGCACCTGTGGCACAGGTGAAAGTATTACAGAAATCGTTTTATTTATAATCGTTAGTTATGATTAATTAGACCCATGGTGGTGCAGTGGTTAGAATGCAGTACTGCAGGGCTAATTCACTGCTTCACTCCAGGAGTTCGATCCTGACTGGCTCACGGTTGACTCAGCCTTCCATCCTTCCGAGGTTGGTAAAGTGAAGTTGTTGGAGGCAACATGCTGACTCTGTAAACCGCTTAGAGAGGGCTGCAATGCACTGTGAAGTGGTATATAAGTCTAAGTGCCATTGCTAGTTTTTTTTCACTGTTCAGATTTTATTTTTGGCAAGCTCATGGTGAGAGTACTCTTGTGCACATAGGTTAAAAAAATCAATTGTTTTTGGCATCCGAAAAGGTTTTTTTTTTTAAAAAAAATCCCTAAATGTAATCTGCCTGTCTATTTTTCTTTATTTCTTTTTCTTCTGCCTCTTTCTCATTCTCTTTTCGCAGCCCTCTCTCTCCTTTCCACCGCCTCAACATCCCCCCCTTCCCATTTCCCCTTCATACTGTTCTCAGTGGCATTAAAACGCAGGCTAGATGAAACCCAGACAAAGCTTTAAATCCATTTCCTTGCAAGCTGTGCAGTAAGTGTTCTACCATTCACTTCTCCATCTTGGTGTAACGACTGTGCTTCTTTGGGGGATTAAACACTGATCATTCTGTAACACTAACGTGTCTACCATTTGGTTGGGTGCTCTTCTCCCCCCCCCCCCACCGAAACCCGATTTCTAGGGCACCGTTTCAAAGGAGGTGATGTCACTTCCAGACAGTGGGAGTGTACTTGCCATTCACCTAATAGTTGCCTTTTCTTTCTTCCCCGTCTCTCCTCCCCTCTCCACTCGGCCATGCGAAGAACACTGTAGCCCCAGCTGTTCAGCAAACAAGCCCTTACTTTATTCATGTCACAAGAATGGTTATTCAGAGGGACTTTAAAATATTGTCAAAGACTTTCTTGTGCACCATCTGTACGTGGCGAGAGCAAGGAGCAAGGGCCGTACTGGCAATGTTGAAACACCCTTTGAAACCACTTAAAAATTTGGAAAGACGCAGCTTGTTTGAAAACAAGCTGCCAAAGGACAGAAGCACAGGGTGTTTTTCTCCAGGGCTTCCAAAACCTGCTTTTAGAATGAAATGCAATCCTTTTTCTACGAAACAAAGTCTCTCTGCTTCATTCTAAATATGTACCCCCCCCCAAAAAAAAGAAAAAGCAAAAAGCAAAATATTCTTCAATGCCTTTGCATTTAAACAACTAGTTTGGATAGCACTACCAAAAAAGGTAGCCCAGTGTTGGAAGAAATATCCTTCTGGGTTCAGTTCCAAGTGGGGAAAAAGACACTGGATTCATGGAAGTTGCTTGGAAAGAAAGTTTAATGGTGGACAGGACCACATGCCTTGGAGCTCCTGGGCGAAAAGGGAAGAGAGGCTGAGAATCCCTGGGTTTTATGCCCTCTCTAAGCTTTGAACTTCCTGGGATACAGGAAGAATATCCTGATTGGATGCTGTCAGGGATCATAGCTAGCTTTGTAGGTTGTATATGTGCCAAGTTTGGTTGAATCCTGCTGGGTGATGTAATCTTCCCAGGTGCCATGTGGTGAGATGGGTAATCCTATCATTTCCTGAGGGCCATGTCTTAATCCCATCATCCTGTAGCTGAAGGGGGAGCAGGGAGCTGCAGAAATCTGCTTTGTCTTTAAAACATGTTTCTCCTTTTCTCGTACAGGGAAATATAATATTCTGTCTTTTTAATATTTCCGAGAATATTTCATTCTTCTAGGAGAGAGGTGGATGCTAACTTTCTACACCAGTGAATATCACAATTCCTTCAAATGCTACATGCATTTTTGTAACAATAAATGAATATGTCAATGGTGAAAATAGTAAATATACTATTTTAATGATTAAATTAAATTTTAATCTGGGGATTTTCTAATTTGTGATGCCATAGTTGCTACTGCAAACATGTATAGGCCAAGCAAGGAACAAAACCTGATAGAGTTTTGACATCTTTTATATACTTACTTATTTTGTGTTTTTATTAAACATATATGCTATCCAAAGTGAATCTGCTTCTGTTTTATCCTTGCAAGCCAGATTAGGTTTTAAAATGTTTTGCAACCTTCCTGTGGGTTGTGATTCCTAATTTGAGAACTCTCTAATTTGAGAATTTGGTGCTTCTTTGCCAATAACTCACTGTATGGTGGACTATTCTTTTGTTGGTCTGCAAAATTGTCTACAAAGGAAGATTTCCTACAGAAATTCATTAGAATGTCTTTTGGACATGTAGGTTTATGGCAAAAGTTGGCAGAAGCCGGAAGGAATCTCTGAGGGAAGTCAGTCCCAGAATTGTAATAATAGGATTTAATCTCTGGTTTGAGCTCTTCTAGTGTTACTTAGTATTGGGAGCTCAGTTAAGTCTGACCTATATTATCATGAGCATTAAAAAACACTTTGAGCATTAAAAAAAAAATCTATCTTAAGAATGGTATATCTAAATTTCTTCACACATTAAAAGAATATAAAAAGGGATACAAAAGTATAGATCATCATGAGCATGTTGGTTATAAAACTTTCTGGCAACTAAGGAAGAACTTGGTTAGCCTAGGAGGCAATCTTGAATTAGGCGGGAAGGATATGCAGTTCTTCCTAGTGCAGGGGTATCAAGCTTGTGTCGTTGTCATGGCATCATCACGTGACGTACTGCAACTTTTTCCCCCTTCACTAAACCGGGCGTGGGCTTGGTCAGCATGCATCCGGCCTGCAGGCTGTGAGTTTGAAGTCCTAGTGTAAAGGTGACAAAATTGCTTCACTAGATTGTGTCAGATTGTTGACACTAAGGAACAAAAGAAGAATAGCAGCAAGTCTGAAATTATTTATTCTTTGTTGTTGTAGTTAGAGGTTGAAGGTACATTTCTGTTTTGTTTCATTTTGTTTGTTTTACTGTTTTGTATTTTATTTTCTATGGTAAAAGAATAAATTTACAAATAAAGTCTAACTTTATCTAAATTTACTAGAATGTTTCAGTTTATACTCTCATTGGTAGAAGCAAGTACTAAGATTTTTATGGGTATTTCAGTACTTTAAACATTTTGAAGTACAGGTGGCCCTTGACTTGTGACCAGAATTAAGCCCAAAATTTATGTTGCTAAGCAAGCAAATTAAGTGAATTTTTTGCCTCCTTTGTGACGTTCTTGCCACCATTATTGTTAAGATAGTGGCATATTTGTTAAGTAAATTTGGCTTTCTCAATACCTTTGCTTGTCAGAAAATTGCAAAAGGTGATAACATGACCCTGGGACACTGCTACTGTCATAAATACATGCAGTTGCCAGGTGTTCAAATTTTAATTACATGATCATGGAGATGTTGCAACGGTCATAAGGGTAAAAACCAATCATAAGTTACTTTTTTCACAGTTGTTGTGACTTCAAACAGTCACTTAAAAAATGGCTGTAAGCGGAGGATTACTGTGATGATCCGGGGCATGGCAGAAAGGTAATACAGTCAGATAATCAGTAAGAGTCCCTTTATTATCTCCAACCTTGCCCTCAGTGTCCAGGTTACCTTCTGGCTGGAGAAAAACTCTCCCAGGAACAGCCTTTGGCTGCAGAAAATTAAGTCCAAACAAGCCAAACTGAAGCAATTAATTTGGCAGGGCAGGAGCAAGAATTTCAGATTTGAAGGCACAGCAAAACTCACACAGTTGGGAAGACACCAGGAACACAGATAAGCCACGACAACACAGAATAAAGTCACGTTTGCTCCCAACAGCCTGCAGCACGCAGCCTCCCTTTCTTATCAACTATCTTCCCTGCTGTGGCTAATGAAGGGAATCAGGGCCTTTCCTCCCCCATGAGTCACGCAACCCACATTGCTCTCTTCTCCATTCCTCCCTGCGTACCCTAGGATGAAGAGGGGGTGGGCCTTCCTCTGAACTCCCTCTCCCTTATTCTATCTCTCCCCTGCTCTGCCCAGCCAGACTTTGCCCTTCCCCAGCCTCCTCCATAGCCAACAGAGCCACACTCCCATTCCCTGTCAGCTGTCCGGCTTCCTTCTCGGATTCAGACTCTGACAGGGGCATGACAATTATCTGTACTGGCAGAAGATTTAACATTGTTAATGAAGTAGCATGGATTTTTTAAAAAAGAAAAATGATAAGATTAAATTTTCTTTATCCAGAAATAGTGAAATGTTGTCTGTATTGAATGCAACAGTGCTACTTTTCCTCCCTCTCCAAGAGAAGCATTATCTATCAAACAGTGAAGTGCAAGTATGGTACTAGTAGAAATTATAGCAGGTGGATGAAGATAAGACACATGCGATAAAAAATATCAGAGGCTTAAATAATATAATCTAGCATGAGAATAGGCTGCATCTTTTGAGAAAGATGTTCTGCATATCTTATGGAACACACAAGTATATTTGCATTCCAGCATAGGTCGTGCTTCATAATTTCTTAAGCTATTTAATAACAAACCAAAGGAATATAGCACACGAGTGACCTAGAAAGACAGGGAGAGCCTAGATTGTATGCGTTTTCATGTATCTCATCCCAAAGATTTATTTCAAATTTGTTATTCATAAAGGAAGAGTGCAAGATTGGGATGGGTCCTTTGAAGTGGAAAACAAAGTCTTCTATTCAGGCTTAGATCTAATAAAATACATATGACACAGGCTTGGCATTACAGTCTGCTGTAAAAGTGTTCTCACTGCCTGTCATATTTTGCTTTCCGATATTGGGAACACTGGTGGGAACAGGTATTGCCCTGGAACAAAAGCATGATTAATTTTATCCTGCTGTCTCCAATAGTACATGCCCCAGGCAACCAGATAAAGGAATAATAGAAAGAAATCGGGTGAGTTGGCCAGGGAATTTTTAAGTTTGGAGATAACTAGACATAAAACAAACTAATAAATAGCTTTTGTCATTTTCCAGTGTATCTCTTAGAAGAGCAAAATATGTACACTCTTATTTAGTTTATGGTTAACCAAGTAACTGTTTCAGGAGCATTGGGTTTCATGTTTATCTTTTGACTTCATGAAAATACAGGTAGTTCTTGACTTATGACCACAATTCAGCCCAACATCTTGCCCAGCAAGATAGTTGTTAAGTAAGTTCTGCCCCATTTTACAAACTTTCTTGCAACAGTTCTTCAGTGAATCACTGCAATTGTTAAGTTGGTAACATGGTTGCTAAGTGTAAAAAAGATGTTGAGACTCTAGAAAGAGGGCAGAGAAGAGCAACAAAGATGATTTGGGGACTGGAGGCTAAAACATATGAAGGACATTGCAGGAACTGGGTATATCTAGTCTAATGAAAAGAAGGACTAGGAGAGACATGATAGCAGTGTTCCAATATTTGAGGGGCTGCCACAAAGAAGAGGGAGTCTAGCTATTCTCCAAAGCACCTGAGGGCAGGACAAGAAGCAATGGATGGAAAATAATCAAGGAGAGAAGCAACTTAGAACTAAGGAGAAATTTCCTGACAGTTAGAACAATTAATCAGTGGAACAACTTGCCTCCAGAAGTTGTGAATGCTCCAACACTGGAATTTTTTAAAAAGATGTTGGATAACTATTTGTCTGAAGTGGTGTAGGGTTTGCTGCCTAGGCAGGGAGTTGGACTAGAAGACCTCCAGGGTCCTTTCCAACTCTTGTTATTCCATTCCATTCCATTCTATTCTATTCTTGAATCTGGCTTCCCTGTTGACTTTGCTCGTCAGAAGGGTATCATGTGATTCCAGGACACTGCAACCATCATAAATGCATGCCAGTTGCCAATCAAAATTTTGATCAAGTGACTGCAGTGGTCATAAGTTTAAAAAAAAGTTCATAAGTCATTTTTTTTCAGTGCGGTTGTAACTTTGAATGGTCTCTAAACAAATAGTTGTAAGTTGAGGACTATCTGTACTACATTTATTAATGTAAATTTGAAAGACTGGGACTGCCTTGGGTTATCCAATCACACAGTTTTGATCCCAGTGAGCCATGAGACATATTTTTAACATCCCCAACCCACTACTGTTTTTGTTGGTATTCCACTTATTCTGCTGAACTCTGTCAGAAATACACTTTAACATAATAGTATTTGATATTGATTAGAATGGTATATTATCAATATATAGTATCTTATATTCTAGCTCAAGCAACATATTTCTTTGAGCCTAAGTGTTTGGGATCCCACAAGGCAGCAAGTGGTTTGTCATACTTCATTGTATATTATTGCAATGTAGCAGAGTAGTTTGTGGATTTTCTGCCTCTAAAACCAGCTCTGAAAACAAAAGGTAGAGAGGAGCAATTTTGCACTTCAAAAAGACTGCCAATTTGTACTAGCCATGTGTGTATGCACAGATATGGTAGTTTTTAAAACTTTTCTCGACTGATCTTTTCTGTTTTCTTGCCTATCCTTAACTGATGCAGAATATTATATCATGGGGACTTCTTAGGAGTGAGTCCCAAGATAATATGTTCAGGAACTATTAGTTGAAAAATCTTCACTGCACTGTGAATGGTCAATGTATGCTCTTTTTATGTGGGAAAACCACTTGGGTGCCCTGGACACTCTAAACATGTTACTGAAATGTAGGTCCCAAGTAGTAGACCCACATAATTACGTTGTGCTTCTGTGGGTTTTGTTTGTTCTGTTTTGTTCCATAAAGGAAATCTTAGAAATTGATGGCTGCAGTCTATTTCTTCAGGCTTCATAAACTTCATAAACAGTTTGAAAAATATTCTTATACAGCAACTTACTTTTCGCTGTTTTTTTTTTTTTCATTTCACAGAGGAGAGATTTTGTTTCTTTGATAGATGTATCTCCTGCCTTTCCTCCAGGAGCTCAAGGTGCCTTCCACGGAAAGGTCTCTTGTATTTATTCCAGCAAGAGCTGACCTATGAGATGGGAGGATCTGAGTGAGAGAGTGAGGGAACATCCCAAAGGAATCCATTAAGCTTCTGTAGTTGAGGGCGGACTTGAACCTGGTTCTCTTTGATGCCAGTTGATGACAATAGCCACTACAGTGGTTCTCATATCCGTCTATCCATGAATATAGGCGTATCAGAGAGGTACAGATACTCTTTTGAGATTTTCATTATGAAAAAGAAATAACAAAAGAATTTTAAACTCAACCTTTCAAATATGGCTGGCTTGTGATAGCTGTAAACAATTCTGAAGGACAACAGATTTGATCAATCTCCCCTGCCAGGCATTTATATCATTTTTTTCCCCAATGAGGCAGAAAATGTTATCTGATCTGATGCCTCATAAGCATTCACCTCATGAGGTTATTTGGAAAAAGGTAATTACAGCACACATAATAAAGAATTTGCTATATAGTTCACAACAAAACAGCATCTTGACACAGAATATCTAAAAACTATGCTACAGTTAGAGTAATATTCATTTTTCTTAGTGGCAGAGCTATGTGTCTGTCTATCATCCATCTATCTATCTGTCTGTCTTATCTACATTCTAATTTAGAGATCTTTTATCTCACCTTCAGAGCGACTCTAACCATAAACAATTTAAGCAAGAGACTTCAAGGGATTTTTAAAATCACACTCAAAAAGTTCTATATAGTCTTATTATGGGATTCCTTTCTATCCACATATATCCTCCCAAGCTCCCAATGTTATATGTAGCATAAATGAATAAAATACCCTGCAAAATTTACATATGACATTCTGCCTAATTACATGCAGGAGAGACCAGTATGAAAAGGATGATGGAAAGGAGAAAGAAAAGGAAGGGAGGGTAAGAGAACGGATAAGAGAGGAGAATGGCAAGCATATATATGTAGTGGGAGAGTAGATTTCTGCCACTGATTGGCTCACATCTCAGGTGGAAGCCTTCAATCCCACACTGATAAATTTGTGGAAAGGAAGAGAATGGAAAAAGAGAGAAGTTTGTGTGGAAGAGAAGGATTGGTAGAGGAAGTATGTGTGTGAGGGAGGGAGAGAGGAGAGAACAGAATGAGATAACTCATTCTTTTAACCTATTTTTGGATTAAAGTTCTGACAGACAGTCCTTCATCAGAATGCATTCCTCAAGAAAAGATATACTCATCCTTGTTCTCTAGGTTAAACATTCCACCAAACCTTGTAGACTTTGTAATTGTTATAAAAATTTATCCTCCCCTTTAGCAGACAGTTTTTTTCCCTTTTTCCTGTCACATTTTCAGCTGGCTCTCCGTGTAAAACAAGGAAATGGAAAGAAACATGTTAGTTCATTTATGTCAAGTGCCAGTGGTGAATTATTCCCTCTGGTATGCTCTCAAGTGCTGCATTCTGTGGTCTATTTTTAAATGATTCAGAGAGTAGGGCTTTCCCTGCCTTGTGGAAACACCATAATTAAATTGGCCTCTTTGTAAGGGGATTATCTTATTTCCTGTTGGCCAGTTTGCAACTCCCTTTGGCCTTGGTCATCTAAATTGCTTTGAGTTCTTATGTGGAAGGGTGTTGTCCAGTTTTCTTGGTTCTTGACTCTCAGTTCAGCTTTTTTAGAAGTTAGCATCTACCTAGGTTAGAGATAATACTATCTGTAATACCTCTTCATAATCTGATGCCCTCAGATATTTTTCTGATGAAACTGCCACCGTTCCTTATAGCTGGCCATGCTGGTGAAATCAGCTAAGATAGTTCAAAACATATGGACTACATTACTCAACCAGGGTAAAGCAATATACGCAATTTACATAGACTTCTGCAAAGCCTTTGATTCAGTGGTACATGACAAACTACTGTTAAAACTAAACTCTTACGGCATTTCTAGATCCCTTCATAAGTGGATTACTGTATTCCTGTCAAACAGGCAACAAATAGTAAAAATAGGGAGCGCTATATCAAACCCTGATCCAATTAACAGTGGTGTCCCCCAAGGCAACGTTCTAGGACCCACACTCTTTGTACTCTATATAAATGACCTTTGCGATCACCTTATAAGCAATTGCGTCCTCTTCGCAGATGATATAAAACTATTCAACACCACTGACAGCGCTACTGTTCTTCAAAGTGACCTTGATTATGTTTCTGAATGGTAGAACAATTGGCAGCTCCAAATCTCAATCAACAAATGCTCTGTCCTACACATTGGTAAAAAAAATCAGTACACCAAATACAAACTAGGCTTCATTGATGACCCTCACTCTGCCAAGGACCTAGGAGTACTCATATCTAATGATCTAAGCGCTAGAGCTCACTGTAACAGCATTGCCAAAAAGGCATTAAGAGTTGTAAATCTAATCTTACGCAGTTTCTCCTCTGGAAATATTGAATTGCTAACTAGGGCATACAAAACCTTTGCTAGACCACTACTCGAATACAGCTCATCTGTCTGGAATCCGCACTGTATATCAGACATTAATACAATTGAGCGAGTCCAGAAGTATTTCACGAGAAGAGTACTACATTCTTCTGCTCGCAACAGAATACCCTATATCACCAGACATGAAATTTTGGGCTTGGACAATCTTGAACTACGCTGCCTACGGTTGGACAAGCACAGTACACAAAATTATCTGCTACAATGTCCTACCAGTCAATGACTACTTCAGCTCCAACCGCAACAATACAGGAGCACACAACAGATACAAACTCAGTGTTAACCGCTCCAAACTTGATTGCAGAAAGTACACCTTCAGCAACAGACTGATCAGTGTCTGGAATGAACTACCTGAATCTGTTGTTACATCCTCAAACCCCCACTCCTTTAACCTCAAACTATCCACTATTGACCTCACCCCATTCCTAAAAGGTTTTTAAGGGTGTGCATAAGTGCACCATCATGCCTCCCGTCCGTGTCCTATTGTTCCCATTTAATCGTACCTATTTTCTGTATTCTTACTCACGTTTATACTTATACCTATTATTTTGTAAGCAACTGACAAATCAAATAAATAAATAAAAAATCTGGAAGGCATCACAAAGAAGGCTGGTCTAAGCTTGAACTTTTGAATCTTGGTCTTTCTCCAGAAATAGTTGTGGTTTTTGTGGTTGTGAGATGAGCCTTGTTTTGGATATGCCTTATCTACTGATACAGGACTCGGCTGTTGAAATTTCATTCTGCAGCATTCTTCCGAATTTTTTTTTTAAATGCCCTGGAATTGGGTTGCTGTTTAAGGAATTGATACAACTGCTTGTCAATCAGTATTCTGGGAAGACTGGAGGAGAATGTGCTCATAATTAGCTATTATTTTTGAAACTGTAAATTGGCTTTCAGTTTAGATGTTTCTGCCCAAAATGTGGGTCAGGTGGGAATACAGATCCCCAGCTCAGCTGTTAGATATATAAAACTCTATACCATTCTAAACAGTTTAGCTATATAGTTAGAGCACTATTTCTCAATCTTGGCAACTTTAAGACATGTGAAGTTCAACTTCCCGAATTCTTTAGACTGGGGAATTCTGGAAGTTGAAGTCCACATGTCTTAAAGTTGCCAAGGTTGAGAAATAAGAGTTAGCGGTTTGTCTAGGACAAGTTATTATTTTCTGGCCATTTTTCTGCCTCATTAAGATTGCTGTTAATAGTGATGATTGCTTAGCTTTGGGACTGCTCAACTTAGTATATCTTAAGACTATTAATATAGGCCAAAGTGTTGGGTATGGTACAATGTGGAATGGTGTTTGGAAAAGATATTGTTTGGCATGAGTATTCAGCTTGGAAGTCACTGCTGGTATTTTTTTCCAGTATTTTTTTTTTGTTCATGTTTTATCTTCCCAAGAGAAAATAAGATCTGGGCAGTATCTGCAAAACTGCGTTTCTCCAGGCTGAAACAAATACGTATTTAACTCTCTGCAAACAAGCTTCAGTGCTGTTTATCATTCCTCAGATCAACCACTTTTACATGTGGCCCTTTGGCGGGGGTGGGTGGGTGGGTAGAAGAGATCACTCATTCCATAATTGAAGATGCCACAAAAATAGCCCTTTAAAACTCCAGCACCCACTCACCCTGATAGGAAAGTAGCGAGCTGCAAGCAAGGCAGAGACTAACATTTTGTCCACCCACCTCCTCTCTCTTTAAACACAGGAACTTTGGTCATGGAAGCAAGGACACGTGGTGGATTCTTGGCAGTCGGCAGTCTGTGGAGCATTTGCAGGTGCAAAGGATTATATGTTATCCTGGGAAATATAGAAGAAGAAAAGCAGGGAGGAGGGACAGAGTGCAACTCTATGAAGGCCAGTGAGGCAGCCGCATTCCTTTATAATTCCGGTTTGTTTAGAGTGAAGAAAATGGAATGTGGGGAAGGGGAGAGGTGGGGGGAAAACAGGGAGAAGAAGGTGAGTCTAAAGAGCCCAGGCCAGGGTGTCGGTTTGAAAGACAGCCAATTTGTTTTTGGCAAATTTCTGTTATTGAGCAAACAGGGCCTGTCAGTCAGCTTCTGGGATTATCCAAAGGTTGAGCTGTAAAACTCTCTGTGAGGAGAACGTGCACTTGGGTGCGGGTTTATGCAGCTGCCTGCCCTGAGCTTCTCTCCAGGCTCAAGGGCTCTCAGTAAGGCCCATGATTCATTCTTCATGTGACAGCTCTGACAGGACTCTAGATTAAGGAGAGTCAGGAGAACAGAATGTCTACGCTCAGCAGCCTCCAGGCGGAAACTTTCCACGGAGGAGAACCGGAGGCTGAAACATCTGGGCAGTCTCCGGACACTCTGCCTGGAATGAAGAGTGGCAGGACTTGCTCTGGGATGATGGATTGCAAAAGAGCCTGAAAGTTAATTGAATTCTTAAAGAGCTACCTTGCCATATTATAACAGCCTGCTTTAAAATAATTTCCCTTCAGATGTCACAAGTGCCACCCATCCCACACATCTGACAAGGGACGGCGAGGGGAAGTGTAATGGTCTGATAGAAACCTCAGATTTAGGGGAAGCTCAGGACTGAGTGGCAAAAACTCTGCAAAAAGTGCAGCCTCAGGTTCTGAAGGTGGAGGGAAGGAAGGTGCAAATAGGAGCAACAATTGCTCGGGTTGCTGCTGAGTAAAACTCATCCAAATTTAATGCAGGTAGTCCTCAACTCAGAACCATTTGCTTAGTGACTGTTTGGACTTACAACGGTCTTTGAAAAGTTCTGAACCTTTTATTGTCCTTCTCATTATGGCTGAGGTATCCTAACATCTGGAGTCTTTTCTTAAAAATTAGCAATTTATTCAGATACGGGGTATAATAAAATAGTTATATCAATGATTAAATAGCTGAAGATGTTATAGTAGCCTTCCCCAGGGCAGTTATGATATACTCCCTCATAAACAGCTGCATGGCCAGTTGTCATGGTGATTGGGGATGATGAAAGTCATAATTTGACATTTCTGGAAAAGTCGAGTTTGAGGAAACAGCTAAATGTACTTATCTTTGTAGATACTGGTTCACTTATTCAGTTCGGTCATGTAGTTACTTACGTTGCATGAAATCATTTTAATATATCAGTCTTCTCTTCCTCCTCTACCATATTTCAGTCTCCTCCCATGTCTTTACATTTTTACTATTTTTAGACTAGTGCACTTACTCATTAAAAGCAAACCTTTCCATCCTTCCGTTTTCTTTGCCAATAGTGTGTAAAATCACTGGAGGAAATTAACGAACATTGGGTACTTATTAATATCATTACTATTTCAGGCAATGAAATTACTTGAAAATGTAAGTTGAAGATTTTGTTCCAATTCTCTTTTAAGACTCTGCAATCATTTTTTTTTTAAACATTGATCTCAGAAATAGAAATAGGAATATTTTCCCCTGCCCTTTTCAATGTCAGCTTGAAATTGAACTACTGAATCAATCAAACATAAATCAGAGGACATTTTTTGGTGTAATGTTTGCTCACAGCATCTACAGTTGTGCTTGGAGCCTTAAGTTTTGGTTGCCTTGCTGTTCCTTTGCTGAGTAAAGAGCCAATTTCTTTTAGTAAAAGCTTCCCAGTGGTTTTAATGAACAACACACAGAACTGTATACATGCTGCCTAGAAAAAGTCTTGGACAGACATAATTTGAGGATTTTTGCCAAGTATTGGAGTTCTCCTTGACTTTAACAAGATTTTGGAAGCTTGAACTGACTTGGTTTCTCAGTTCATATGTAAAGTAGCCTATAAATTATCCTCTTTTTAATAGAAAAAGGAATGCTCTGAACATAGGGGCTGCATATTTTCTATTTGTGTACCATTATGCCAAACATTTTTTTCCACGTCCAGCAGGGAATTCAGAGGAGAAAAAGGCGTGAAGGCCTATTCAGCTTCTCTTATATTATGTATAAAACAAAATCTTCCCTCTTGTATAAAATAAGGCAGATACATTAAATTGGAAATGGGCACCTTCACAATTTCTCAGTCTTGTACAGTTTTGATGTATCTTGAGTTTGTCTCCTAGGTAATGTGGTATCCCACCTGAGATACAGCCAGACCTTGACTTAGTACCTGTTCAGAGATATGACAAACCACCCCAAGGATACTTACTACCTGGTTCCAAAGTTCTGATGGTCAGCCCCACCCCTCCACAATCACATGACCGGATTTTGGATGCTTGATAGTTGGTCTACATTTACTGCCATTTGCAGTATCCCACTGTCACATAACCGCAATTTGCAATGTGGTGTTTTTGGGGCGGGAAAAAACAGTGTTTAATTCCAGTTTTTGGCAAAAACACTCCATTGCAAATAGAGTTTGCTTAACGACCACTTCAAAAGGGTCATAAAATCAGGTTGATCACATGATGACCTCTTTATGGCTGTCACAACTGGGCAGGCTCCATAAGGTCATAAGTCGAGGACTACCTGTACTGGTATTCTGGTTTTCATGAGCTGTGCTCTGGGGAACATTCTGTGATCTGTGAAGAAACTTTATGTGGTCTGGGGAAAAGCCATTGCTAAATCTCCAAAAGCTGCTGAAATGTTGACTTTCCAAACTGGATTTTGAAGGAGTCACAAAGTGTATTAACAGTTGTTGAACAAAAGCCAGCATTGTCACTTACTTTACTTCTCACATTCCCCTGCAGAAGATTCTGGCTATCTCAGTCTTTTCATATATCTTATAAGAGATTGGGGAACAGCCTCTAGACAGAGTAAAAAAAAATTTTAACCCTCCTTTCCCATGAAAATTTAGAAGCCTAAAATATTTTGTCTACTGAATTGTGCACGGGTCATGAAGTGATGAAGATATATAATTACACTTCAAAATGTAACTGGACTTATAGTATAAAACCTTTTAAACATATATAAGTAAGATCAGTTGCCTCTGCATTATTTAATTCGGTTACAGTTTTTTTGGGAAAGGAAAATAAAAGTGTACAAACTGCCAACCTTTAATCAAAGCAATGTTGCCAATACCACAAAAAAGTATATTCAGACACTATGACTGTCTCAGACACCCTCTGTGCTCGTGGTCTTTGCTTTACCACAAAATTTACTTAAAGTGTTCTAGTGGTCAGAGAAGAGGGGGGGAATTAAACAAGGTACATACACCCTCTGATTTTTAATCTCTCACATTAGCCTCCCCCCCCCCCCCCAAAAAAAAAAAAATGTTGACTCTTTTCTTAACCAGAAGGTTGTATACTTGACAGAAAAAACAAACATTACTGTGAAGTTAAATCATCAACACTGTCTTTTTCTGTTTTTAATACCGGTAAAAACTCAAGTGGTTAAAGTCAATTTTCTATGACATTTTAGCAGCTTGCAGTGTATTTTTTGGTTATGTTTACTGGTATGTCTATAAAGAGTAGCTAGCTATTCGACAAAGGCCTAGGAATACAAGCTTTAAAATAACAACAGAAGCCTGCAATCAAATAATTATCTGAGTGATTGAAATCAATAAGTGAAATTATGAATCGGCTCAATCACTCTCTTCTTTGCCTTCCATATACTAGCTGCTGTCTATTTTATTCAGTTTATTTATTTTTTAAATCTATATCCTACCTTTGTTATTTTGACAAAAAAATCAAGACAGAAAACATATTCAGCATACTTTCCTCCTCCTGTTTTCCCCACAACAATTCCCCTGTGAGGTGGGTTGGGTTGAAAAAGAGTGACTGGTCCAATATCACCAGCTGGCTTTCATGCCTAAAACAGGACCAAAACTCACAGAATTCCTTGAATCTTTCCTGAAACTAGTTTTAATTCCAGCCAAATTTATTTATTTATTTTATTTAATCAAACTTTTATACCGCTCCCTCTCCCAAAAAGGGACTCGGGGCGGTGTACAGCCTACTAAAAAACATACAATAAATATACAATAAATACGATTAAAAATAGATTAAATAATTTGATCCGGCTGTCTATTCAAAATTCAATTAAAAATTAAAAGCTAATAAAACCCCAATTAAAATTAGTTAAAACCACAAACACAGTTACTGGGCCAGGCCGGCCTGTTTAAAAAATAGGGTTTTCACTGCGCGCGAGTGAAACACTTTTCTTTTCTGTTATGCATGAATATGAAGAATTATTGAATATAAACACATGGATGAACTTTCATGGTAGTGATCTAAGTGCCAGACTATACGGTCATCAAAATTGCAAGTAATAGTAGATCTGTTGTTTTACACTATTAATTTTCATTATTATTTATTAGTATTGCTAATTGCAATAATATTGAAACCAGGTACGAACAGATGACTACAGGGAAATCACATGCAATGCAAAGGATTTTTCTGCAATTGTGTTCTATTTCTATCAGAAAAAAAAAAGATTTTATGCATCATTATAAACTCTAAAAACAAAAATGGATAGGTGTGCTTTAGTGATATACTTTTCCTATGCGTATAATAATCGTAAACTAGAGTGAAAATTACTGATAGAGTCTGGAATGCCCTGATCTCTGTCCTGGAAAAATGTATTTTAAGTTTATTTTTAACTGTAATAATTAATTATATAATTTTATATAAAACAGTAAGCTGTTATTTTGAATCTTCAGAAGAGTAAAATAGATCTCTCCTGCTGAAAGCCAGTTTTGCAAGTACAGGTGATCCTTGTTTAGTACCCACTCATCCGATGATGATTTAGAGTTAGCACACTGCTGTACCATGGTGTCTTACAATGGGTCCGTGTAGTTGCATAAGTTTATTTATTTATTTATTAATGAAATTTCTATACCGCCCTTCTCCCTAGGGACTCAGGGCGATGTACAGCCAATCTAGACAATACAAAAAATACAATACAAAAGTTAAAAAGAATTAAATTAGATACTGGCCGATTAATAAGAAACCCCCCCCCCCCTTAAAACCCCGGTTAAAATCGAAGATAATACGGAGACCAATTAAAACCATCTCAGCCCAGGCCGGCCTGCTCAAAGAGCCAGGTCTTCAAAGCGCGCCTGAAGGCCCTCAGGTCCGTGCCGGTACGAAGTTCCGGCGGCAAAGTATTCCAGAGGGCAGGGGCCCCCACAGAGAAGGCCCTACTCCTCGGGGCCGCCAAACGACACATAGCGGCCGATGGCACCCGGAGCAGACCCTCCCTGTGTGAACGCACCGGCCTGCTGGAGATCACTGGTAGAATGCGATCCTGCAGGTAAAGTCCTGCAAGTTAAATAGATCTTGCCCAGAAACAACTAGCAACCTTCATTGCATTCTGTCATACTGTCATGAGGTCTTCAAATGTGCACTGATCAGGACCCAAAGGATAGGTATACATTTGTGTTGTTGTCTGCATCTCACCACAATCAAAAAGGGCAGAAGCCACTGTTTAGTTCCATTTGGTCAGAGTATCTCTGGATCTTGTACCCATGCACAGTCCCATTCCCAAACTTCCCTACTTTGGCCAGGCCCAGCTGCCAGCTCCTCCGTTGGTTCCATCCAGTGTTGGTTCTTTGTAGTTCTCTGCTTTTAAATTCTTCGAAGTCTTCCATCGAGGTAAGGAAGTTTTTCCTAGGTTTTAATCTCTGATGAACTGATTGTATGCAATAGAGAGGGTGGTTATCTAGATATTGATGATTTAAGCCTCTTTCTGTATGCTGCTGCTTCTCTGAACAGTAGGAGAGGCAATACCGATGGTAGATTTTATCTAGAGGGATAGATTTAAGGCATCCGGTAATAATTCTACCAGCTTCATTCAGAACAACATCTACTTTCCCAGTATGTGCTGGTTTATTCCAAACTGGATAGGCATGTGATTGCCATATACAACCTTGATTGCTGTCTTCTGACAAAGAAGGTGCATGGCAAATTTGGAAGGATGTCACTATTAGTAATCATGGGACTACAGCAGGGGTGGGTTTCTGCCGGTTCTGTCCACCTCTGTAGAACTGGTAGCTCTGAAGAGCAGCAGACATAGAATCGGTTCTACATCTGCTGATGTTTTTGCCCATCTGCCCACCCGGGCTCTTAACTGATCTTTATTTCCTGATTTTTCAACTTCAGCTGCCGAACGAGGCACAGCTGTAGTTAAAAAAAAAGGAAAACAGGACTGTTTCAAAGGCTGCGTCTCTGCACACAGTATGCTGGGAAGCTTGTAAATCCCAAACCGGTAATTAACCCTGTTGTATCCCTCCCCTGGACTACAGGATTGCTACAACCATGTGGTATTACTTGATAACAAAAAAAATGGGATTGCTGCAATTACTCTCCTTATAACTTCTTAAAAAAGGAATAGCAAACAATTTTATTGGAAGATTGTTGTGAAATTTATATCTGCTTTATTTTGAAATTTTGTAGGAATTCTTTTTTCTTTCTTTCTATAATGGGGGAAGATGGTTCAGGCAAACCTATGAAAGTGTAAGGTGCTGATTTGAACTTTCCAAATTAGAGAAATTTTATAGCAATAATCAGGCACCTCTGCTTTCAGTTCTTTGTGCTAGTAATAGGCTTGGTTGCTTGCCTGAATAGAGCAATAATAGTCTTCAGCTTCAAAAAAGGAAAGAATATGAACCCTGTTAACTGCTGACCTATCGTTCTCCTTTCAGTTGTATGGAAACTGTAGGTCAAATTTCTAAGCAAGAAATTCTTTGTCTGGGCTAAGTAATAATATCATGGAAGAGAAATAGAGGATGTTGTAATTCTGGCCCATTGCTTGGTAGAACACAAAACTGGCTGAGAAATTAACCTCAGTTCCTTGCATTATATTTATATTTTATATAAAAGACCTTTCTGTTATTCTGATTTGTTGTGGATGTTTGTCTTTGTATATTTAATATTGGACTGTATTAAAAAATATTGGACTGTTATATTAAAAATATTCAAGTTGATGGACCTTGAAAAAGAATGCCATATTTCTCCACATCCACAGTGCCAATTCTACTGAATCTACTGTTTCTATACCCAGATATTTTCATTAGTAAAGATCAACATAAAAAAATAGTTCAGGTTCTGTAAACTTTGCAGGATTCAGGGACACAATATAGGTCGTCCTCGACTTATGACTACAAATACAACCCAAAATTTCCATTGCAAAGCAAGATAGTTTTGCCCCATTCTACAACCTTTCATGCCACAGTTAAGTGAGTCACTTCAGTTGTTAAGTTAATAACATGGTTGTTAAATGAATATGGCACCTCCATTGACTTTGCTTCTTACATTGTTACAAAAGGCATTACATGGCTTAGAACACTGCAAACATTATAAATGCATTCCAGTTGCCAAGTGTCCAAATTTTGATCATGTGACTATGGAGATGCTGTAATGATCATAAATGCCTTAAGTCATTTTTTTCAGTGTTGTAACTTTGAATGGTCCCTAAATGAATGGTTATAAGTCAAGGATTACCCGTATGAATTCCAGCATTCTACATAAAATTGTAATTATGGATGATTAAGGACTTCCTTAAGGGATGGTATGGTTCAATGGTTAAGATGCTGAGCTTGTCAATCAGAAAGGTCGGCAGTTCGGCGATTCAAATCTCTAGCACTGCATAATAGAGTGAGCTCCCGTTACTTGTCCCAGCTTCTGCCAACCTAGCAGTTTGAAAGTATGTAAAAATGCAAGTAGAAAAATAGGGACCACTTTGGTGGGAAGGTAACAGCACTCCATGTGCCTTTGGCATTTAGTCATGCCGGCCACATGACCATGGAGACATCTTTGGACAGCGCTGGCTCTTCAGCTTAGAAACGGAGATGATCACCACCCCATAAAGCCAGAAACAACTAGCATATACGTGTGAGGGGAACTTTTACCTTTAAGGACTTCCTTTAATTTTCCTCTTCTGCATATGAAGCCATCTTATAAAATGTATATGTCATTCCTGAGCCTTCAACAGCAGGATGAACTAAAAAGATTAAATAAACATATGCGAAACATATGTAACCATTGGCATGTCACAAAATTTAAATAAAATCAATTTAAATAAAGATGACTGGAGGAGTCTTTTCTAAAACAAACTGATGAGAATTTCTTTTCTCCTTCTACCCATTTTGAATTGTCTAGGCAAGATTCCAAGTTTTTCTTCTTGAAGTCAAAAAGGCAAGAAATATGTTAGGCAGATGCCTCCGAAGACAGTCAAAATAGCTTCAACAACTGGAGGTTTCCTATCTTCATGTCACCCTTGCTTCGCTGAAGCCACTGCTAGCATCGAATCACAACCAACATCACACAAGTATAATTCTGCTTATACTCAATGAGATGTGTTCTGGAGGCTTTTCTAATTCTCTGTCATAGGCTGAATAAGGGTACAGAGGACAGAAGAGTGACATGAAATGACACAATTGGACATGGGCTGAGGGCCTCACTTGATATTGGGAGAATCAAAGAAGCTCAGTGGGTAGATGATCAGGTAAATGGGTGGGGGTTTGATTTTTACTTTGGCGGTCATGAATTATCTTAAGACAGGGATGTCAAACTTGATTTCATTGAGGGCCGCATCAAGGTGGGGGAGGGGAGGGCAGGATGAGCATGGCCAGGATGGGTATGGCCTGCTTAATGTCATTCGTGTCAGCGCCTGTGGTGGCCCATGGTGACTCTGCCTGTGAAAATTTATTTATTATTTATTTATTAATCACACTTTTATACCGCTCCCTCTCCCAAAAAGGGACTCGGGGCGGTGAACAGCCCACTAAAAACATACAATAAATACATAATAAATACGGTTAAAAATAAATTAAATAATCAAATCGGCTGTCTATTAAAATTTAAGTTAAAAATTAAAACTAATAAAACCCTAATTTAATTAATTAAAACCAAAAAACATAGTTACTGGGCCAGGCCGGCCTGTTCAAAAAGCAGGGTTTTTACTGCGCGCCGGAAGGTCAGAATATCCGTCATAGCCCGAGCTCTGTTTTCGGTTGCGAAAGACTCCTGCAACCTTCTGCCAGTAAAAACGGAGCTCAGGAGAGCTGCATGCGTAAAGAAGCCATTTTAAAAAGGATTGGGGAGGTAAGGTAGGGGAGAAGAGAAAGAAAGAGAGAAAGATAAGAAAAGATTGTCCTGCATGAAAACTGGATTTTTTGTGGCTAGATTTTTCTAGTTGAAGCAGAGAATTGGAGGGGGTGCAGCCCCCAGTTTCTTAATCCCCTGGTTGATAAGTCAGACCAGAAGGGAAGCATTTGCTCTGCAATTGTACAACAATCATCCCAACACTTTGAATTGGGTCAATTAAAAATTGGCTAAATTGTCCAGTTTAGTGTCAGGATTCCAGAAAAACAAACTCCAACAGCAAAACTCCGAGACAGGCATTTTCTCGAAGTTCCATTTTATTAGAGTTATCATACTGGCACATCTGGGAAAACCTGGATCTGAAAGTTCCGGGTTTTCCTCCAATAAGTAAAATTTATAAATCCACCCCCTGCACCCATCATTCCCTCACATTATTATAATTTATTAAACTTCTATACCACCCCCTCTCTCAAGCAGGGACTCGGGGCGGTGAACAGCCTTAATAAAACAGTACAATCCATAAAAATTTTAAAATAGATTAAAAAATTATTAAATTAATGGCTGAATTAAGAATACAGAAAACCCATAAAAACCCGATAAAAATTTAAAAATTAAAACCCTTCTAATGACACTAGGCCAGACCGGCCTGCTGGAAAAAGTGGGTTTTCAGTGCGCGCTGGAACATTCGCAGGCCAGTGATGGCTCGTATCTCCGTAGGTAGCTCATTCCAGAGGAAGGGTGCCCCCGCAGAGAAGGCCCGCACTCTCGGAGCCACCAGCTGGCATTGCCCAGCTGGCGGCACCCCGAGGAGGCCCATGCTGTGGGAGTACACTGGCCGGCGGGAGGCTGATGGTGGCAGCAGGCGGTCTCGTAAGTACCTGGGTCCCAAGCCATGGAGCGCTTTAAAGGTGATCACCAACACCTTGAATCGCACCCGGAAGGCCTCCGGAAGCCAATGCAGTTTGCGCAGGAGCGGTGTAACATGGGAGCTCCGAGAAGCCCCCAAGATCACCCGCGGCAGTGTGAAAGCTTCTGGTGCTAATATGGCTTCCAAAGCTGACACTTAGTTTGCATTATAGCAAAGGGGAAAGAGATGCTATCATGATCAACGATATGGAAATACAAAGTCCATGATCAGAGGCACTGTCATTCTACATGTCAGATGCTCTATAGAAGCAGAGAGGCTGAGTGTAATGCTTTGTTGAGAAGAGCCAGAGACTGTACATTTTTGCAGCTTGTGACCAAGATTGGAACTGATAGAAAAACTCAGAAAGAATCAAGGCTACCCAAAGGGAGAGACAATCCGTATATTTGGGGATACCTTGTACCAATAAGGACATTGAAGCAATCCTTTCTGCTGCTACAGGTACCTTCCCCAAACTTATAAAACAACACAGTATATCTCTCAACAGCTATGAAAATGTTGAAGCAAAACACATTTGAACCAAATATTGGTCTTCTCTGGTGAATTTGCAAGGTCAAAACTATAATTTCTCACCTTAATAAGGAGAAAAATATAAAAGCCTACTTTTCAGTCAAATATTTGAAATGCATTTAATTTTTAAGACTCCTCCAAAAGTTTAGATTATTGAATGCATTTATTGGCTACCTTATATCTCAACTTCATTATTTAATTAAGAAAATGTTGTTATGATGGACTGCTCTGAGAAGGGAATTGTTATAAGCCTAGACTTAAATGATTGCTGTTAATACAGTTTTATTATTCTGTCCAGTGTAGAGGTTTCCTTCTGTCAGTTAGATTGATCTAATCCACTTTGATGCATTTTACAATATAATATATTGGATTGACAATATTGATTTGAAGAAATTGATGAATGCTGTAGTGTTTTTCCACTTCATTCTGTCCATAAAACACATTTCTTCTTCAACCATGGACACGTCATAAGAGCAGAAATCTATTGAAAGTGAAGATTGCAAACAATAAAATGCTAGCAACGGCTTTTTTGCCCATAAAGCTGGACAGCTGCCTTGGTTTCCCTTCTGCTGTAATTAGGTCTGACAAGTTTACAGTGCTGCGTTTAAGAGAGTTTCCTTGCCCATACAAGGCATTTAAAGTCAATGATGACATCTCTCTTTAGAAGTTACTTTGTGCAGCTCAAGACAGTTCTTTCAATCCTAAATTGGTTAAAGAGTTGCAGAGGAAATGCCCAGTTTTTTTAATTTTCTGCTCCTATTGTGTCTCAAATCTTCCTTTTATAGGATATCCGAATTTCCTTTCTAACTGATGAAAGTCACCGTCCATATGCTCGGTTGTGAGTCCTCCAGGAGCTTTTAATGTAAATATACAAATATGGATGGTGATATTCTTAAATCTAAGTCTTCAAGTGGCCTTAAATGTAGTGTGGACTTCTTTTAGAAGTACAACTTAGCCAATGGGCAGATATCAGCAAAAGATTGCTCACTGGGGGATAAGTACCATCACAGCGTACAATTGTCATTGTTATTTGATTCCAGATGGATTATATTTCCTTTAAAGATCTGTTAGCAATTAATTTTGGGAAACCCAGACACCAAGTTGCAGGAGGCAAGACTCATTGTTTTTTTCCAATGTGCTTCCATACCTCACCTGAAGTTAATTCTGCTCGCAGAGGCCGTGAGAATCAGAAATGCTATGAAGTAAAATGAACACGAGGCTGGCACTTCATGATGTCCCATGGAAGGCATCTTGTTTAAGTTGTCGTTGTTGAATTACTTTTGTGGATGGTCTCGGTAGCATTGATACTGTTTACTAGAGGAACCAATTACAATGGGTTTTGTCACTAAGGAACTCTACTAAAATATAAACACCTTTATTGGTTGTAAACCTTTTACGTATATTAATTAATTACAGTTGAAAAAATCTGAAGGATTTTTTTTTGATGTATGTGTGTGTGTGTGTGTGTGTGTGTGGTTTCCCCCACGAAGGACATTAGTTTCTGCAAAACATTGTGCCAGCTTATATTATCAGATTTTAAATATTGGGGGCATGCTTGGTATACTGGGAATTTGGAGTGATCCTTTCTACTCAAAGACTGTAGATCTTTTTAATAGTTCTTACTGCGTCCCTACTGTTTTACAGGTAGACCTCAACATATGACCATAATGGAGCCTGCCCATTATGATCTCATTTTGTGATGACTGTTAGGTGAGACAGAGTTACTTAACAACTCCCACCCCTATTTTCCCTTGATGTGATCACTAAATGAATGTGTCAGTCATTAAGTGGAGCATGGGATGCCTCAGGGGTGGGGAAGGCCCTGAGAAGGATAGTGCAGGCCTAGGTGCTCCTGCTCAAAGTCTCTTGAGGCCTCTCCATCCCCTGGGACACCCCGTGCTCTCTTCTGCCCCTCTGGATCCCCACAGCCCTTGGGCCTGCTTTCCCCCACCACTGGGTCCCCATAGGCCTTTCCTTCCCCTAATGGATAGGACTTAGGTCTGATTCCCACACCACAAGAGTTGTAGTGATTAGAATGCTGTATTGCTGGTGAATTCTGCTGATTGCCAGGGGTTTAATCCTGACCGGTTTAAGGTTGACTAACAAAGGGCATAAATAACAAAAGGGCATAAATTTGCCATTGATAGTGCAGTGAAGATTTTTCAACTAACAGTTCCTGAACATATTATCTTGGGACTCACTTCTAAGAAGTCCCCAGATACAACATTCGGCATCAGTTAAGGATAGGCAAGAAAACAGAAAAGATCAGTAGAGATAAGTTTTTAAAAAGTATCTGTGCATATATACATGGCTAGTACAAATTGGCAGTCTTTTTGAAGTGCAAAATTATTCCTCTCTACATTTTATTCTCAGAACTGGTTTTAGAGGCAGAAAAATCCACAAACTACTGTGCTACATTGCAATAATATACTATTACCACTTGTCATGCCTTGTTGTGGGATCCCAAACACTGATGCTCAAAAAAAATGTGTAGATACTACATGAGCCACGGTGGAATGCAGTACTTCAGGCTACTTCTGCTGGCTGCTAGCTGCCTGCAATTTGGCAGTTCAAATCTCACCAGGCTCAAGGTAGACTCAGCCTTCCATTCTTCCAAGGTCGGTAAAACGAGGACCCAGATTGTTGGGGGCAATCGGCTGATTCTGTAAAACCGCTTAGAGAGGGCTTGTAAAAGCACTGCAAGGCAGTATATAAGTCTAAGTGCTATTGCTATGGGGCTCACATTTTCCTCCTCTCTTACCTTTTGAAGAGCTGTGGAGCCTTTTGTAGAGTTGGAACAAGACACTTCATCACAATGCGATTCTGGAAGCAACTGCCATGTTGCCAGTAACCACATTGAACTATTGCTGAGAACAGGGTGGCCGCTTCTGGAATTGTACCACGTGGCTGCGTAATGAAACAATCCTTTCTGCTTTCCCAACGCAGTGTGCACAGAATTGCAGAAAACATAGTGATGTTCACTTCTTCCACTGATCTCTGCAGTGGATTTTTCTTTCCTAGAGATAAGATCTTTACACTTGTTATAATTAAGCATCTTGTTAAGTTTTACTCAATTTTCATAAGCTACTGAGTATGAGCATATGGTAAGGGTTGACAGGCAATAATAGAAAGATTATTAGACACTGTCTAAATAATTGTATTTTGTTATTTTCTCTGAAATCATAACTAACCTGGTGGTAAAAAAAAAAGATGAGTTCCAAAACAATGCCAATGAACACAAATACTAATGTTTCGTAGTTCCTTATTGAGTATGAAAACATCAGTTTCCATTTACAAGAGAAGACTGGAAATAACTACCCCCAGTCAACCTATCCTTTCCTGAGACCTCAAATACTAGCAATTAGAACACCTATAGCATCTGCGAATGTCAAAGTCTGCTCTTAATTAAAGTTGTTGTATATTATCTAAGATACAGCTTGGATGCGAATATATATGAAGTTAAACTTATAAAATCAAGAAGCTTTTCCCAAATCATACAAAATTAGTTGGAAAATGTAGTTTTCAGTCTTTACCGATTTAAATATCTCTTTGCCACCTATACTTTGGAAAAGCACATGCTTTCTGTATTCCACAAAGCTAAGAGGAAAAGCTCACTATTTATATATATCTCCAAGCCAATGTTACTGTACTGGATTTTCTGAAACAAGTGATCTGATCTTGGCCCTTTGTATATTTCCTTCAAGAAAATTTTGCTTATTTTTAAACCTCTTTTCTTCTTTTCTTTATTGCTGTGGTTCTTTTCCTAGCTAGAGTGGTATCGCATTGTTAGAACAGTAAATCCTTTTCCTAATTCTAAATGAATTAGTGATGTTATTGTTTCTGAAGAAATAACTATAACTCTCCATTTCTTACAGCAGCATAGTTACATCCACAGCTCAGAAGCAAGATAGGATTGTTCAGATGTAGTCATTTTTTTCATAATGAGCATATTTATGAGTTACATTTAATTAGTTTAAAAAGTTATATGAGTCATTCTTTCCTGTTTTTCCCCCCAATAACAAGTAAATAAACTGTACAAGTGTATTTCTGTACTGGGAAGGATTTTTGGATAATCCTGGATTATGGCAAACTTGTTTGCTCGTGTATAATTCTTCCCATATCTATTGCATGGCAGGTATGCAAATTAGATCTAATACTGGTTATGGATCCTGGCTTCTCCAGCCAGGACTGTCAAACTCCCAGCCCATGGGCCGGATACGTCACACTCTGGCCACGCCTACGCCTGCTTTAGCAAAGGGGGAAAAAGTCCTGATATGTTAATGTGACACTGTCATAACAACATGAGTTTGACACCCCTGCACTTAGCTGTTCTGTCTTTTTAGCTTTGTCGCTTTTCCATTTTATCAGTTTTAAGGAAAAAAATTACATATTTGATGACTTAAAGTTAACTTTTCCCAAATTGGCTATTTCCAGATGTGTTGGGACTGAAGTTGACGGGTGCATATGTTAGCAGATAGTGGGGAACACTTTGGTTTATAGCTCACCTTACTCTACAGCAATTGTGTTTTTCAAGTCTTTGCTTTTTAGACTCCTCTGTTGAACATTCTGGTGAAATTAGGGTTGGCATTTCTAAGAGACAATGTTCTACCTTCTGGAATCAGCCAGAAAATGTTTGGTTACAAGCACTATTTCTGCATCTTATTCAAACGACTGGAATCCCAGAGATAATTAGAATGATTTGCAGATGGTGTGAAATCAGTGCAGGCAGATGAAGGCTTATTAAACTTTCATTGACCTAAAGTTGATAGATGATAATCTGATTCATATATTGAGTGGTGCTTTTTTTTAACCTGTTATGGCATAAAAATCCCACATGATGTTAATTATCTTAATATAGCATATAAATTCAATAAATTCATAACAGTTGTCTAAATAATGTAATATATTATGTAAGAATCGCACAACAGGTTAAGAAATGGGTCATAAAAGCTTCATTTTAGAGATCATGATAGAGAGGAGAGCTTTTGCCTTTGCTCTAGAAATTTGAAATGTTGAGTTGGCCAATCAGGCCTTCTTGTCTTGGCAGGGCCATGTAACATCCCTGCTTCATGAGTTATACTGGGTCCTTTTTCCAGATGCAATTCAGAGTCTTGGTTATCCCCTTACATGGTATAGATTCAGGACCAGCTTGTTTGTGGAACTGCTTTCTCCAACTGTTTCTGCCAGCCTTACACATTCTAATGCAATGGATGTACTTCAGATTCCACTGTTGAAGCAACATCATGGGATGGGAATGGGGAGACATGCCTTTTCTGTTGCAACACCTGCCCTCAAGAAGGATTTCCCTCTGATATATGGTTCGCCTGATCCAGTTACCATTAAAAAAAACACATTAAACACTTGGCTGTTCCATCAGGTGTTTGGATCAGAATAATAGGAGATCTCACTTTGGGAGATGTAGTATATATGGAGGGTTCCCAATTGCCTATTAAATTGTAGATGTTGTAATTTTTAATTGTATTTCCAATTTTGTTTTTTCTCATTGATATCCCATCACCCATTGAATTCAGTTGCATGGCTGTGTTGTTCCATAGATACATAAACACCTCTTCAATTAGACCTCTTGTTTTTTCTGGGAATGATGAGTAAATGAATAGGTACACGAATCTATTGAAAGCCATGTTTTTTTAACTTTGTGTCTTTCATTTTCCTGTTGTGAAGTATTGTAGGCATGTTTAGTGAAAGAAGTGATAGGATATAGTTCACTTTTCCTTTGTGTCTTTAGCTTGCTCCTCCTTCTAAATTTTTGCTTCTACATTCTATATCTAGCTAGATGACTTTCTCAACCTTTCTTACTCTTTTTGCAATTCCTGTTTTCTTCAGACAGAATGGAAAGTTAAACTTGGAAGAGGTTGTTCTGAATCCTGGAGTCACCCTGTGCCCCCCGCCCCCAAAGCTAATAAAATCAGCCACAGAGAAATTTGGAGGACCATCATTTTTAATTAATTGATTGGTTAGTTGGTTGGTTGGTTGGTTGGTTGGTTCATTCATTCATTCATTCATTCATTCATTCATTCATTCATTCATTCATTCATTTATATTTCCTATTAATGGCCCATGTCCCTCCATGTAGCCAGGTCAGAAAGATATTGAGGAATTGAGAACCACTGAGAGATTTAAGATGGCCAGGATAATTATATCTCTCCCATCTAGCCTCTTCAAATCATCTAGTGCAGTGGTAGGGAACCTTGGCTCTTTTATCACTTATGGACTTCAACTCCCAGAATTCCTGAATGAGCTATAAAAAGTTCCCCATCCCTGGCCTACTGGTTTTTCAGTTGTGAGGGAAATCAATTTTTGATTTGAATGGGATTGTTCAATATACAAATGTCCTAATTTTTGACTTGAATGATCAATATTTTTATATGTCCTACATTTGTATATTAAACAGTCCCATTCAAGTCAAAAATTGATTTCCCTCACAACTGAAAAACCACTAGGCCAGGGATGGGGAAACTTTTATGGCTCACTCAGGAATTCTGGGAGTTGAAGTCCATCAGTGATAAAAGAGCCAAGGTTCCCTACCGCTGATCTAGTGGAACCAAATGGCATCTCTATATTTTATCCAAACTGAAAATCCGACTGAAAAGGGTCCATTTCTTCTGGGGTCCTCTGTAAATGCAGCCTGTACATCTTTTCAACAGTGTTCCTCTAAAAAGGAAGGTTGGAGGCTAGACAAAAATTGGCCAGAGAATTTTTATATCCAATATAAACAAATACACACAGAAAGATACGGTGTTTATACACACATACATATACATATGCATACAGATGCATTTTTGGACTGATTACCACAAGTCAACGTGGCTCTGACTTCAGATAAACCTTTGAGGTGAAGGACAAGGTTCAGGAGTAATCATGAAGTGAATTTGGCAGAAGCTGTGGGAACTATGGGGCTAAGCAGCCTGCATTGTAAACTAACAAAGTCTTGTTTGTATTTGGCATTTTTATATGCTCAGGTGGATTTGCAGCTGCAGTGACCACACCTCTGGATGTAGCCAAGACAAGAATTATGTTGGCAAAGGTAAGAACTTGAAGAAGACTGTAGAGATGGCTGGCAAGTTTTCAAATTAATAATTCTGGCATCTTGCTTAGTAGCAGCAACAAAACTGAATCCAGCGTTTATTGCTAATTTCACTGCAAGAATCATAATGAGAGCATAGGTACGTTTCATTTCTGCATTGAAGATGAACTACAGTACTACCTTTCTTTTCTTCAATAATCTAGTTCTAGGAGCAAATTTGTACCTTTGAAACACTAAGCAGCTATCTAATCCACTGTTTTTTTTTTGACATGATGTTCTTAGGTGACAATATTTACATTGATGATGAGTATCTGTTTGGTAGAATAAATGGGAAACTTTAAATTCTTGACTATGAGCTGTTGAACGTATTTATTTATTTATTGGTTTATTGATTTATTTATTTATTTATTATTTATTAAATATGGTTGCCTACATATAATATGAATACATTATTATTTTATATTATGTGACAAATATATATTAAGATAGTGTATATGGTTGCCTCCATATAAATTATATAAATTATGAGTTCCCTCATTGGGATTCCTGGAGGCTTACAGAAGTAAAATCACAAATATAAAACCCAATAAACCCTTATCAAAGAAACCACTTAATGGGTTTCATATTCCCCTAGGCACAGGTAGTATTCAGCAGGTTCTGACCAGTTCTGGAGAACCGGTAGTGGAAATTTTGAGTACTTCGGAGAAATATCGGCAAATGCCATCTCTGACTGGCCCCGCCCCCATCTATTCTCTGTCTCCCAGCTGATTGGCTGGGTCTTCATTTGTTGCCCTGCAGAGGAGAACAGAGCTGGAAAGCAAGTTAATGGAGTGGGGAGGGAATGGAGTATCCTTCCCCTGCCACGCCCATCAAGCTATGCCCACAGAACTGGCAGTAAAAATTTTTTGAATCTCACTACTGCCCCTGGGGTCTCTAGGCCTATTGACAAAATTATTTTTTCAAGGCCTTTCGAAAGAGTGTCAAAATGGAGGCCAATCTTATCTTTGCAGGGGTGATGTTCCTCAGGGAGGGAGCCACCACAGAGAAGGCTTATTTTGGGTCCACTAGAACCAAAATATTCATTATCCAGTGCAGATCATGGTTTCCAAGTTCGGTCATTCTCATCTCTTGTGAAAGAGTTCCAGCTGATGGAGACCTTTGTGTGACATTTTGGCTGAAATAATGGTCTTCTTGGAGGCAGCTTTTTATATGTTTCTTTTTCTATAGACTGGTTCCAGAACCGCAAGTGGGAATGTGCTATCAGCTCTTCAAGGTGTTTGGAGAACTCAAGGGATATCTGGGTAAGGATAAATAAAGGTGCAGGGATGAATTGAGGGAAAATGTAAGCACATTTTTTTTACAGTAGAAAGTGGATTCCCGCCCCTCCCCAATGACTATGCAAAGCAAGAAATTTGTATGTTTTTTCACTTAAATGTTCCATGCTTTAAATCTTGTGTATGTGCTGTCTGGTGATAATTCATGAGAAGTTTTTGAGTGAGTTAAATTGATGTTAGCTAGATAGTTTTTCTGCAGGGCTGTGAACCAAGGAGGGTTTTTATTTCAGATGTTTTGTATATTGCAAGAGTTTAAATAGCTCATGATGTGAGGGGGGGAGGGGAAGCTTTTTTGTTGCTTAGGGAAGCCAACAGTTATAAACTGTTTTGTGACTGGTGTGAGTCCATTGTTAAGACATTCTGTAGTTTATTTTGAGTCAAAAGATAGCAGAGTCTTTCTCAAAGAGCGCTAGGAAAGTTACGATTAGCACAAAATATTATAGATCTATGTATTCTTTTTTTTATTTCATAGATATATAATTCACCTTTCCTCTAGGAATTCAAACACTGTATTTTTTCCTCCAAAACAGCATGAACTCTTCCCCCAAACAGCATGAACAGCATGCTGTGAGACAATGAGCAGGCTCAAATCATCCAACGGACTTTTATGGCTGAATGTAGACTTCACTTGGAGTGTCTTCAGTCCTTACCCAACTTTTAAATTAATCTATTTAAAAATGTTTCATTAGTTGTGTACTACAAAGCATTTACATGATATATTTTTTTTAGATTTGCATGTGTGTGTTTTCAAAAATACTATAAGGATCTGAAAAGTATGTTCTGTTTGCTAGCTGCAAACACTTTCTGCTGGTAAAATATACTGCATTAAAACAATATTGTTCTTTCCAGTTGTCACAGAATAAATCACAAAATAAACATTGGCAACGAAATAAATAGGATAGCTGGGAGGCAAAGGAAATGGAGTCTGTGGATCCTTTAAATGTTTCAGTGATCTTCTCCCAAGCTGTTTTGGTGCAAAAAATCCTTCCTCGCCTTCAAAGCTGCTTAATCTAACAAGGCTTATCAGTCATTGCTTCATCTTGGTCTTAACTTACTCTTCCTTCCAGCACATCACCCCCTCCCCAATTTATTTTCTCTTGCCCATTTCTTAAGAAAGTTTTTAATCTGTGTGAAAAGTTATCTGCTGTTCTCTTCAGACCCGTATCAGGGTAGAAGAACAATGTGTGTGTCTGGGCAGTCATGTAACCCTATGAGAGACAGTGCTCAGCTGTCGCATTCTGTCACAAGCAGCTTTTAGCCCCAGCAGCCCTTGCTAGCTCCTGGAACTCTGACTTTCATTTGGAAAGGAGACATTTGTGGGCCCTTAGATTATAAGGTTTGTAAACTTCCCAGAGTCATTTGAGGGTGAGATGGTTGGGAAAGAAAAAGGAGGAAGGGAAGGGAAGGGAAGGAAGGAAGGAAGGAAGGAAGGAAGGAAGGAAGGAAGGAAGGAAGGAAGGAAGGAAGGAAGGAAGGAAGAAAGGAAAGAAGGAAGGAAGGAAGGAAGGAAGGAAGGAAAGAGAGAGAGAGAGAGAGGAAGGAAGGAAGAGAGAGAGGAAGGAAGGAAGGAAAAATAAAAAAGAAAGAAGGAAAGATAGTATGGATGCTTAATATAGTGCAGGGGTATCAAATTTGTGGTCCGTGGGCCGGATGCATCACACGCAGGCCACGCCCACCCCAGCTCCACAAAAAGAAAAAACATAGCAAAACATCACGACGACAACGTGACGCCACGAGTTTGACAGCCATGATATAGTGATTGGATATTTTCCTCAAAAATATATATTTTGAAGAGTATGTCATTTTGAGCAATGAAAGACTACGGTCCGTAAAGTGATATAGATTGGATGTAACAGTGCTATGGATGAAGAGGTGATGCAAATTGGCCAAAGCTAAGATATTCTGAATTTCTCCGATCCCTGCTTTTTAGTAAAAGTTTTAACCAGTGATGGGATTCAAAATGTTTTACTATCGGTTCTGTGGGCGTGGTTTGATGGGTATGACATGGCTTGGTGGGTGTGGCAGGAGAAGGTTATTGCAAAATCCACCCCACTAACCGGCTTTCCAGCTCTGTTCTCCTATGCAGGGCAACAAAAGAAAACCCAGCTGATCAGCTGGGACTCAGGAGGCAAAGAATAGATGGGAGGGTGCCAGTCAGAGGTGGTATTTGCCCGTTCTTCGAACTACTCAAAATTTTCGCTACCGGTTCTCCGAACTGGTCAGAACCTGCTGAATACCACTCTGGACAGAACATTGAAAATTGGTAATGTAGCTGTTAGCAGGGGTTGTATGTTGCCCAAAGATGATGCTGGCATGTCTTAAAGAGATGGAGACCTTTCAAAGAGGTTTTCTTCATGATGTCTCCGTGCTTTGGGGGGCTTCTCAGGATGATCCTCTCTGGAAATTGCTAGAACAGAAAGCATTGCTAACTAGAATGGATAAATGTAGAAAGCTTGAGGAATTATGGAAGAATACAATTTATATAAAATTGCAACTAAAAAAAAAAGTCACATTTAATTGATAGACTCCTTCAACTGCCAGGCTTGGAACCTACCATTACATTCCTCTGTCTGTTCTGGGGATTTATTTATTATTTCGGTGACTGAAATTTGTCTGGGATCATAAAGTCAGAAAAATTACAGCTCTGATGTCTAGGAAAAGGAGAAAGTGGCAAGCTGGGGCAACTTGAAGAAAATTTTGGAAGGTGACTGGAAATATTACAGGGCAATTTTGCAAGGCTTTCTACCAATTATAAATGGTTAATCAAAACAGGAAAAGTGTCAAGCCTGGTGTCCATCTGAAGGGATAGATGATGAACTGCTTTAACTCCCATCCTGTTATTTCACAGCCAAATAAGAGAAACTATAGAGCCTCAGACTGCAGACTGCCATCTTATTAAAACCAGAGGCTGCATATTTGCTTCCAACTGGCACTTGAAGCACGGGCCAGTAGTTTAACATCCCATCTTCTCTTTGCTGATGTTAATTCTTTTTCAGTCACTTTGATGTAAAGGGGGATTATAAAAAGAGATTAAAGAGCCATAAACCAGACATACACATGTACCAGTTTTGTTCTTTCGAATCTATGCCCGGATGACTGACTTCCAAGTTTATCTATCATTTCTCAATGCCTCATAGCAGTATTATATGCAGCCCTACAGAGTGCCAGGTGATAATTATTAGCTGAGATATTTTGAACAGAAGCTGGAGAAAGGATTGCTGTTGCTGGGGTTGTGAGTTGAATACTTTCCCTGTTCCTTCCAATCCTAAACTTTAATCTATTGGGCGGTGCAACCAATTGATGGGCAATCAAGTTCTCTGAACTTATCTGTGCTTTCAGTCAGCATAGTTTATGCTTGTTGGAGTTGGCAGCCATTGTGAGGAGGAGGGAGAATTAAACTTGACTGTCTTAGATGCAGTCCTTAGCTTGCCTATCTGAAATAGAGATAACGATAGAGATAGATAGATAGATAGATAGATGGATGGAAGGAAAGAAAGAAAGAAAGAAAGAAAGACAGAAAGAAAGACAGAAAGAAAGACAGAAAGAAAGAAAGAAAGAATTATTTATTGGCCAAGTGTGATTGAACACACAAGGAATTTGTCTTGGTGGATATGCTCTCAGTGTGCATAAAGGAAAAGATACATTCGTCAAGAGTCATGAATCATAAGTACAACACTTAATAATAGACATAGGGTACAATAAGCAATCCAATCATACTAGGAAACAGTCAAAAATCATTAGGATACAGGCAACAAAGTTAAAATCATATAGTCATAAGTGGGAGGAGATGGGTTTAAAGGAAGGATAGGAGGATTAATAGTAATAGAAGTGCAGACTTAGTAAATAGTTGGACAGTGTTGAGGAAATTATTTGTTTAGCAGAGTGTTGGCATTGGGAAAAACTGTCCTTGTGTCTAATTGTTCTGGTGTGCAGTGCTCTATAGCATCGTTTTGAGGGTAGGAGTGGATGTGAGGGATGTGAGGGGTCTGTAAATATTTTCACAGCCCTCTTTTTGACTCATGCAGTATACAGGTCCTTGATTGAAGGCAGGTTGTAATTGTTATTGTTTTTCTTACACCCTGAAGTCTGTGTCTGTCTTGTTAGGTTGCAGAACCAAACCAGACAGTTATAGAGGTACAGATGACGGACTCAATAATTCCTCTTTAGAACTATATCATATTATGTATGACTGGATTTAGGCTGGACCCAACTCTCACTCTGGACCTAATTGTAGACAATATCTTTGTCGTAATAAAAAAGGAACAACTAGAGGAAACGCATGAAACAATCAATATCTTCAAAGGAATAAAATTCACAAATGAAAGAAGAAAAGAACAATACAATTCCCTTCCTGGATATCCTCATCAACAGAAGAAATGGCAGCAAAACTGGGCTGCCATTACAGATTTAAATGGTACAACCTGACCTGTAGGGATCTGCCTTAGGGATGGACTTGAGGCTTTTCTTGACTCCTTGATTTCACATCAATCGAAAGGATTTGATTGATAGTCATCTATTGAGATAGGAAAAGCTACTGGAGAGAATACCTGTGGACAGGAATCAGGTCTTGGTGCACAATATCAGTCTTGGTATTTATATGAATTTTTTATAACACACCTTTAAGCGAAGAAGGGTGACCAAACTCTTCTGTAGAGAGAGCCAAAATTTTGGAAGAGATTATTGGGCTAAATTAAAACCTAAAGCAGATAGATAGAGAATCCCTCAGCATAGTCTAATAAATGTGTTAGCACCCAGTGAAATACATTCATTAAAATGCTGATCAAGAATTATTTTGGATTATATCCCTTTATAGCTTTATTTAGAAATAACTGCTCCTGGTTTGACATTTCTTGTAAGCATGCCTTATTTATCACCGCACCTTTAATAAGATTTCACAGTGTGCTAAAGCAATGTGGTGGGAGTTTATAAGTTCCATATTTCCATATATTTCACCTCATTTCTCTTAATGGACTGAGAGTGGCCTACAACTTATAGAAGTCTGCTATATCCATGGAAAACAGCACAGTTATTGGGAAAACAACACATGCCTCTGGGAAGAACTTGAAACTCCCCAGGCAGATTTGTTTCCTGCTTTCTTTGCTTTACAAGAAAACCAAACTAAAGTGTGTCATTCTTAAATTTTTCCTGGGTGGAAGGAGTTAACAAATGACTGGACTGTAATCAGAACAAGGAAGAGCTAGGTAAGCCGGAACTCTACTGACAAATTAGCATTTAAAAGAGAAATTGAATAGAGAAAATAATAGCGGCAATTACTTTGGCTGTGGATCAGTGCCAGCTTAACCTTTTCCAGTAGGAATCTTCTAATCTCCAGATACACGTCTTGGTGTAGATGTGCCGATCTGCTGAGGGAATCTTCTGTCAGTACTTGTCTTGCTACAAATTACTTCGCTTTAAAGCTGTAATTATAGTAATGCAGTGGATTGCTGTCTAGTGAAACCATAAAACATTTCCATCTGCCTGCCACAGCCCTGAAGCAGATCACAGACAAGTGCAAGAAGGAAGACAAAGTACCCTGAATCTGATTTAGCAATGGCTTGAGGACGAGAAAAAATAAAATTCACAAAAGGCTGTTGTAGAACTTGTCTCACATTCTCCAAAGCACAGATTAATCAGAAGTTTTGATTACAGCTGGTTTGATTTAAAACAACAACCCTTTCTCTTAGGAAATTAGTAGTAATGTCCTTGTTGATTCTGATGAGCTTGTTTCGTACAATGAAGAAATCCAACAAGAGATGTCATAAGGCCATCCTAATCTGAATTTTAGAGAATTATATGGTGGTTGTTGAATGGGAGCAGCATGGTGGCCTAGAAGTGGTGCTCTCACCCAGGGGTGGGATTGAAATTTTTTAACAACCAGTTCTGTGGGCGTGGCTTAGTTGGTGGGTATGGCTTGGTGGTCATGTGACTGGGTGGGTGTGGCCAATTTGACGTCACTCACGTCAAGGGGCGTTTCTCCTCGCCTGGCCTCTCATGGGGATGCTGCTATGGTCGTGAGTGTGAAAAATGGTCATAAGTCACTTTTTTCAGTGCTATTCTAACTTTGAATGGTCACTAAATGAACTGTTGTAGTCAAGGATTACCTGTACAAAAATACAAAAAGCTGCTTTGCTTGCAAAAAGCTGCCCTAAATAGCAATCATTAGATTAAAAATACTTGCAAGCCAGAGTTACAAATCAGGCAGGGTGCCAGAGCACCTTGAGGAATTAAAATAGTTAAAATACAATGATAACTAGCAGCAGCCAACTGTTGCTCATAAAGTGAAACCCATTAGCAGAGAGGTCATTTAAGCTCTCCAGAAAGAGCATACCCAGGAAAAGCAATCCTTAGATCCATTTGCACCACTTAAAGATACCAGCTGGTCTCATTCATCCACAAGATATCCTAAGAAAATCATCCAGGTTTAAGGAAAGATCACATGCCCCCCAGAAAGACAGTAAAAAAATCAGTACTAAACTTGCATCCTGCCTCTTGGAAGTACACCCCAAAAGGACGTGCCCGATACCACTAAAGCAGTGAAGGAAGATCCCCTCCCCAGATAAAAAAAGAAACCATGAGGCAGGAAAAAATCAAACACAATACAAATAATTAAATCACAAGAGTAGCTGTTGCTTGTTAAACCAATTACCAGAACAAATAGACACAGGAACTAGCTAGATTTCTCAAACCAGTTTCTTTTCAGGAACAGAGATTAATATTTTCCCTTCCAAACAAAGCTGAATAGAGAAAATTATCCTATCAATAAACACGAGATTAAATGTTACCAAGCACAGAATTAAACTTTACCAAAAACCAGTTTTAGACCAAAACTCAGAAAGGATATGTAAACTCACGTTTGAATGTCAATCTTTCTTGCTAGCCAAGAAGAAGTATTTCATGGGAGTATTTCCTCCCAACAGCAGTGTAAAAAGTTTAAAACAACCCTTCCCCTTTAAGAAAGTATCAAGGAAAAAAAAACCCTCCTTTGGAGAAATTAAGTCTAGGCATGTTGCCAAGAATGTAACAAAAGTGGAAAAAAACAGAAGAGATTTCTTCTAACTATCGGTTCTCCGAACTGCTTAGAAAGTTAACAAGGGGTTCCATAGAAGCGGTCAGAACCGGTAGAATCCTACCCCTACTCTCACTGCACAAACAGGAGGCTGGGAGTTCGATCCTAGGTAGCATCAGATATTTCTCTCTCCGGGTGCAAAGAGAAAACATCTGCTGTGAGCTCCGCATAAGCATCAGGAAAGGCATCCAGCCAATAAATCTCAGCTCCATTCGATCGTCTTGACTCCACCCCAACGCAAGGGATTACAGGGTTGTTAAAAGAAAAAAAACGGTTGTTGAATGAAATGAAAGAGTTTTGGAGTGGTAATTGGGAATGGCGATCACCATTAAATACTGTAGGCTGTAGCACCACCAATTAGCCATTTATGTAATTATTGAACAGGCCTGGCAATTAAAAACTGTCACCATTTGCCATTATCCTGCTTTTAGCAATATTGAACACAATCTCAGAGCAACCCATAGGTGACTTTTAGAACTGTGTCTTCTATAAGCAAAAAATGTAGTAGATAGTGGCAAAATGGAGTAGGCTCTTGGGCCATTGTTTCACATCAAAAGTACCATGAGGCACACAATGTTTCTTAACAAGATTTATTGAAGATGATGGAGTCAGTGGGTTGCAATGACTGTTGTGTTGGCATGCGACGAAGCAGTATGAAGACTGCAGGACCAGAATAGAGGTTGAATTGCAGATTTAATATGCTGAGATGTCTGGAGGTAGATGCTGGTTATGGATTGCCCTGAAGCAATCTTTTGGATGGACTCAGGTGGGGGGAAACTTTGGAAAGTTTTATCCCAGTCCTTGGAGTATATCAGGGTCCAGATGGGAAAGCATAGACTTAAGCTAATATCTGACAAGACTGGCTGGCTGCAGGTTCATAATTCTTCTGATGTCCTGGTTTACTTCTGAATGGAATTGCACTGTTCCAGAAAAAAACTGGCCCACAAGTTGGGTGTCTTCCTGAACTCTCAGCTCTTGCTTGAAAATCGAGTAGTAGCCATCGCCAAGAAGGCCTTTGAACAGATTTGTCTTGTGTGCCAGTTGTTCCTCTTCTTAGACCAGAAGGCCCTTTTCATGGTTACTCGTGACTTGGTTACTTCATATATGGACAACTACAATGTGCTGTATTTTGAGTTGTCTTTGAAGAACAGCAATTTTAGCTGGTCCAGAATGTGGCAGCATGAATACTTATGGGCATACCGTGCTGTGCCTATGTAATATCTCATTTGTGAACTGTAATAGTTACTGCTGGATTTCCAGGACCAGTTCAAGGTACTGGTTATCATCTACAAACCCCTGACAGGAGGATGTGGCTATCACCATTCCCCCACTGTGCCCATCTTTTAAGTTCCAACAGAATGCACATGCTCCAGATCGCACACGTTAAACAGTGTCATTTGATGGGACCATGAAGCATGCTGCTACATCAGCCCCAACCCAGTGGTCCTTTCAATAATTTTATTTATTTATTTTATCAGATTTATATACCGCCCTTCTCATGAGGGACTCAGGGCGGTGTACAGCCAATAGAACACAATATAAAATTACAAAAGTTAAAAATAAATTAACGGCTGCTATTAACAAATTATAACTTAAAACCCCAATAATTAAAATACAAAACCAACTTAAACCCCAAATTGAAATCAACTCAGGTCGGCCTGCTCAAAGAGCCATGTTTTCAGAGCACGTCTAAACGCCCTCAGGTCAGTGGTTGTCCGTAATTCAGGAGGCAGCTCATTCCAGAGGACGGGTGCCCCCACAGAGAAGGCCCTATTTCTCGGGGTCACCAGGCGGCACATAGATGCCATCGGGACCCGAAGGAGACCCTCCCTGTGGGAGCGCACCGGTCAATGGGAGACTTCTGGCAGAACGCGGTCTTGCAAGTAACCTGGTCCGATGCCATGGAGCGCTTTAAAGGTCAAAACCAGAACCTTAAAGTGAACCCGGAAGGCCACCGGCAACCAATGCAGCTCGCGCAGGAGAGGCGTCACATGGGAGCTTGACGCTCCCATGACCACCCGCATGGCCGCATTTTGCACCAGTTGAAGCCTCCAGGTGCTCCCCGCAGGGAGCCCCATGTAGAGGGCATTACAATAGTCCAGGCAGGAGGTGACCAGGGAATGAGTGACCGTACGTAAGGCATCCCGATCAAGGAAGGGTCGCAACTGGCGCATCAGGCAAACCTGATAAAAAGCCCCCCTGGTGACGGCTGTAATATGATCTTCTAAAGACAGCCGTGCATCCAGGAGGACGCCCAGATTGCGAGCCCTCTCTGTGGGGGTCAAGATCTCTCCCCCAATAGCCAGCGACAAAGTCAGCTGATTATATCGGGCAGCTGGAAACCACAGCCACTCAGTCTTGGAAGGGTTTAGTCAAGCCTGTTCCTGCCCATCCAAATCCATACGGCCTCCAGGCACCGGGACATCACCTCCACAGCATCGTTGGGGTGGTTTGGGGTAGAGATGTAAAGCTGAGTATCATCAGCATAAAGATGGCATTTCACCCCAAAACCACGGATTCTGAAGGAAGCCTTGAAGTTGTGGCTCTTTCCCCAGACTTTCGAGCAAGGATGGGTTGTGAGAAAAGGGTCCATGTATCTGTTCCCCTGGAATGACCATCTTCCTTTTCTATTACCTGTTCTTTTATTCTTTTCCCAGTATTCGATCTGTATTTGAGTTCTCGAGACCCCTTGTGTTCGTCAGGTTGCCCATACTTGCCTAAGTTTTTAAAATCCAGGCCTCTTTCAGGAAACATACACTAGCTTGTTGTGAAAAATAATTCAGTTCTATATTTATGAGATAAACCTACACTTTTTGAATATCAGGAGACATCTGTGTGCAGAGTTCATGCAAAAACTCCTCTCTCAGAATTTGAAATAAATTATTATTTTAGACATATGAACAAGAACTTGATTTGGACCAAAGTTCCAACATTAAAAAATTGATTTACTTTCTTAATATTTGATTATTTTCATTTTTCTGTCACATTGTTTATTATTTCGTGACATGTTTGGAGTTGTTGAGGACTATATTGGGGAGCCCTGTTTTGGAGGACAGTGATGGCCTCAGGGCCTCATTTTGACAGCTGTTTTGTGGCCGACAGAGCACCACTTTTTGACACAAAACTTGCAACTAGATGGTGCATTTTTGAGGTAGGAGGGGGCCCAAACTCTCTCCTCACTAAAGTGACCCCCATCTCAGAAAGCCTTGCTCCCAAATCTGCCCTCATGCAGCCCTCAGTTACAAATAAGTTGCGCTCCAGTTGACATTGAGGGAAGTAGTTTTAAAATGGAGCAGAGACTCTCTACAGGATTTGCGGGAGTGGAGGGGTAGAACATCCTAGTGGTAGAACTTCCAAAATGTTAAATCACCTTTGTTCTTTTCTTTTCAGCTTGTTTGCCGGCATTGTCCCTCGAATCTCTTCTATCAGCCTTGGAGGTTTTATTTTTCTTGGGATGTATGACAAAATCCGAAGCTTGCTTTTGTGATTTTGGTCAAGAGGAACAGCTGTGGAGCCACTATCCCACCCACTCCCTCCTTAATTCTAAGAAGAAGAAAAACATACATTCAAAAAAAGTTATTCCTTTACTTCCCACGTGTTTCTGCTCCTCCCTCTCCCCATTTCTCCTTTCCCCTTCTTCTCCCTCCCATTCCTGCCTCCTGTGGCTCAGCAGCTGTTCAGCAGCCCGGACTTCATGCTCTCTATTTAAACAAGGACAAGAAATCCCGTAATTCCATTTCCTGAACAAAAAAGTCCATGTATGGAGAGTCCTGTTATAGTGATGAGCTCATGGAGAAGAGTCTGCCAAGAAATTCAGCTTTGGGGGGCAAAGAACCCATTTAGGGGCTCCAGCCAAGGGCCTGGAAAGCATTATTATTAGCAGTCACTTTAGGGAGCGTGATGTGCAAATGACAGCTTGGTCTCCAATGGCATAACAGCCACACATATTCATCATAGAATGGCATCAGAGCCACCCCAGAGAAGAAAACAGCATAGTTAACGTGACTGAAGACTTGCCATGCTCTGGAGGACAGACGGAAGAAGCAACAAGCTTTTTTTTTTTCCTTTTAAAATGCACAGAAGGGGAAAAATCCATTTGTTTCTCTTTTTTTTGAAACCCATTTCGAAAATCTAGACCACTGTTCATACCTACAGGTGCATAGCCAGCAGTCTTGCTTGGATAAGCAAGACTGCCTTTTTTAATTAGACTCGAATTTCTTTAGTACTGATTGAGTACAATGTTGTATTATTTTACCGCCTAACAAGGTTGCCTATGAAAAAAAGATCAAGCTTGGGGTTTTTTTCCCCTTTCCCATCCTTTGCCTCCAAAGAATCAGTTTGGCAGGAGGTGAAAAAAAAAATGAAGATACAGAGAAGGGGGAAGAACCGATGAAGGGTGAGAGAGGACAAGAAGATGCCATCTCCTTCAGGGAGCACAATTCCTGTATTCCAGGGACAGTCACAAAAATGAGTGATCTTGCTGGAGAGGCAGAATGGGATAGTGATGGACCACAACATGCTGAGTCCAAAGAGATCACACCGCATAGGGGCAAGGTGGCTTCAGTGACTGAAGAACACTTTGGGAATTTTTAGGACACTTGCAAATCCTTAAGGAGGGTCAAAATCAAAGGGTCATAATGTTTTGATTGCATGCCACCATCTGGGCTATTTTAAGCTGCATCTCGTTTCCAATATATAAGCTTGACTGCCATGATGGCTCACCCCAAAGAGCTATTCACCCTAGATTACTTTTGTCCACTTGGGTTTTGCCTGATGGGTATACTTCCAAACCAAGCATTGAGTTGCTGCCATTACGTGAGCCATGGTGGCGCAGTGGTTAGAATGCAGTACTGCATGCTACTTCTGCTGATTGCCGATGGCCAGCAGTTTGGCAGTTCAATCCTCACCAGCTCAAGGTTGACTCAGCCTTCCATCCTTCTGAGGTGGGTAAAATGAGGACCCAGATTGTTGGGAGAAATATGCTGACACTGTAAACTGCTTAAGAGAGGGCTGTAAAGCACTGCGAAGCGATATATAAGTGCTATTGCTATTTACTATTTGCATTTTCAAAGAATACCTATATAGGACCTCTGTAGGCACCAAAAACAAAAATGTTTGTATTTCATTGTGCAGCAGGCTAGCTCCAATTAGCTGCTTCAATTAAAAGAATCTAAAACATAACCCTGGAGGAACAGAGAACTGCATAAATTAAGAAAAATGCCCATTGGCATTTTTTTTTTTTTGCTTTCTTTCAGAATCCAGCAATTTTGAAAGTCCTGTGCTGACCTCATGCAGAATTTGAATGATTTCCCTTCTGAGTTGCAGCTTAATCTGTTGTAAAGTTTAACTCCCTGAAAACACAATCCTACATTTTTTTTCCTGAAGTAGGCACTGTTCAACTCACATCAAGCTTATTTCCAGCCCAGATGTTGCAGAATTGGACATAAAATAGAGATATAAGTGAGACAAGTTTTTTTGCTCAAAGGAACCAACTAATTTACTGGATTTGGTGTAAATTTCTTGTCATTCAAATTATGTCTCCTTCAATCTAAGCTCAATTCCAGATGACATACAGGGACAGTTTTCTGTTAATGGATAGCCATTGTAATCTTCCAAGTAACACTTTAAAAAAGCCACCCGTTTATCCTAGTCCTAAATTTTCCAAATAGTCCTGCATCCAAAGATTAAGCAGCTCTGACTCTTCCAATAGGAACTGGGTTATTCTGGGTGACACCAGAATTAGAGACAAGAAAGTGGGACATTGGCTAAAATTGGCAACTAAATTGCTCCAAACTGATTAAAGATAACTTATGTATTTCATTGAACTGGTGGAATGAACGACTCAGAAATGAACCCTGTCCATGATCCTAATTCAGAGGTCTCCAAACTTGGCAACTTTTAAGACTTGTGGACTTCAACTCCCAGAATTCTCCTGCCAGCGTTCTCCCAACAGGACCCCTGTCTTAATTATTCAGATACAGCTGGGAGGTCTTTGGTGTTCTCCTTGATGCAAACCCTACTCCCTCCTAGCACTGATGTTGCCTAGTTGGGTAATAAAACAACAAAACAACCAAAATCAAGAAAGCACTAAGAATCCCATAGTTCAACTCTGAGCTATAAATATTTCATTGATATTCAAACACAAGTTCCATTTGTCACCCTAGCCCATTATTACCAGGTTATGAAACAGTCATAGCCTTTTAAAAAGTCTTGAAAATCCAGGAAGCCTGGCAGTGCAGAATTTCATTTTACTTCATCCAAAACCGAATTATACAAAAATGCAGATCAATGAATCAAGACGGAATAATTGGTATTATAAATGAACCTTTATTAAAGACACTTCAATGCCATTTGTTAAACACTTCCAATATCTTTACAATGTATTCTCAATGTACAACATTGTACCACATTAGTCTAATAAATAAATAACTTTTTACACAAAAATTAATACTTCCTCTTTTCACATTGCCTCTCAGAAGCAGCAGATTCACATATTTAGCGGAAGTAACAACATTTAAACAATCGTATCTAAAACTAAATTTTCCAAAATGTTAATATGGCAAATGTGCTTAGCAATTCCAATGGTGATGCCTTTTTCTTATGCCTTTTCCCATTTATCTTCATCTTTACCTAGTAATCTTCTTCAACTAGTATCCAAACCTTTATAAGATCACTTTTCTTTAGAAAGCATGTCACTTTCTCTCTTTATGAACAGGGGTAAATATTTACCTTGAATATGTTTCCCTATTAGTGGATCAGTTTTCTTTAAAATCACCAAATAAGCCACAAGTTGGCACCTTATATCACTGAACACCTATTCCAAAGTGCAAGTGTGTTTATTGTCTGGAGATAAGGGGATGGTGAAATTATGCGTTACTTCAGAAAGTCCAGCTTCAGCTAAAAAGCAGATGGCAAAACTTGTCTTACAAAGCTATGCATCTCCCGCCAACTGAAGGAAGAGTAATTTAATGGCATAGTAATCAGATACTTAAAAGCTCTCTCTTACTTAAAGGGAGAGAGTATGTTTTACCCCAGGTTTCCTATTAGAGGAAAGCTTTCTCACAAAATTATGAAGAAAAAGCCTTGCCCATAGCATACCAAAATCTCTGGTTCTTTCCTAACCAGTTGCTGTAGCAAAATACTAAACCTCACAATAGAGAAATAACCTGTGCCAGCTGGCCTTCTAATGTCTATTTAGAAAAATCTGGTTGTTAATGTTTCTTTTAGAGTCAAACAGTCTGGTTAATATAAGAACATACCAAAAAGCTTTCTTTGGTGTTTCAGAATAGATTCGTCCCTTCCTACAAAGAAAGTGTTTCCTATATTATGTCCCTAATATGAGCTCCTAATATCCTAAGGTAAATCATGTTTCCTATCTTTAAGTCAAGGTAAAGAAAATAAGGACAGAACCTGATGCTGTCCTACAGACAGTGTCCTAACCTATGTTTACCAACTTCAGACTAGATTAACAGAGTTGGAAGGGACCTTGTAGGTCATCTAGTCCAACCCCCCTCTAGTCCTAAGTGGGAGACCCTACACCATTTCTGACAAATGGCAGTTCAATCTCCTCTTGAAAGCCTCCAGTGATGAAGCTCCCACAACCTCCGAAGGCAAGCCGTTCCACTGACCTGCAATTAATCAAGTGGCATGGAGAATGACTTTTGGGAATTACCATAGTTACATAGGCATAAATATAAAGAGACAGCAAAAAATTTTAAAAACCCACACGTAAGTTATAAAAACAGTTTTCATTGTATGTGTTCACATTTGTGTCTGGGTCTTAACTGAACTTAAAACAGTGTATAAAAACTAAAGCAAAGTAGCCTAAGGTAATTCGTGCTTTTTAAATGATTTTCCTTGATAGATCTCTAAGTCCAAAGTCTCTCACAACACAAAGAAGGCCTTCAGAATTGGAGCAACTATCTGTGAACCTTAAATTCTAAGTCTGACTTGAAAAGAAAAGGAAATTAGGTGTGTATGCCTGCCTGCGTGCGCGCAATTGGATTATTCATTGTGTCAGGTTATTGCATAAGTAATATTAGCAATACATTTTGAAATATCTATAAATGGTGTCAAGGTGCCAAGAGAAAATATTAATAAGTTCCTATGTGAAACAAAACAGCATGAGGATGTCCCCTCTATGATTTTCTTGCTCCTGCTGCTGCTTTTTGAAGTGAGCTTGGCTGTTTAATGTTGTTCACTAGGATCATTGCTAGTGCACTGAACAGTTAATATTTAAATAGAAGTTGGGATTTACACAAGGTTGCGTGCATCTAAATTAAGATTGAAATGGGATAGATGAGCATATATTCCAGATATTACCATACAGTAGGGATGTTTCAGTGTGCTGTCCTAAAATACTCCTGAGAGTTACTCCCTTCATTTGTGCAGGCTCAATTTACATCAACTAGAAACTCTGCCACCGATTCAGTCATGTTTCAAAAGGTACTATAGGTATTGAAGATATTCTTGGAGCATTTGGCTCACCTCAATGTTAGAAGAGCAGAGTTGTTTGCTTTTTAAGTTCAGAGCATCACAATCCTATGGATTTACTTGGGAAAAGTCTATGGAAGAAACGTACTCTATTGCGCTATCAATATTTCTGAGAAGACGGTTAGACTAATGAATAAGACTAATGTCTTATTTGAGAGAGCTGAATGGCAACGATCACGGGTAAATGACACATTCCATCTAATCTGCTTGAAGATTCCCCTACCCCAGCTCCATGTCTGAGCCTACACACACAGTTCTGCAGCTTACTGATCTCTCAACCAAAATGTCACTTGAGCATGCACACTTTTTTGAAGGTTTAAATGTTCAGTTCTTGATGGTGTGCTATGTGGAGCACTTCTCTCAAATAGTGCGCCCCTACAGTGGGGGTACCATAGAAACGGCCTTTTTATCAGTGTGGTCTTCTCTATGTAAAGTTTGTGGTCCCAACCTCAAAGTTTTAACTAAAGACACCAGAGCTATTTCTCTCGGAGATGGCTTGGAAGGATTTAAAAAAAAAAAATCCTTAACAATGGGGAAAAATGCATATTGTCAACATTATATAATTTCACTCAATCACACATGCACCAAGGGATAAAACAGCCTCTGTTAAAAGATATAATATATATATATATATAGATAGATTTATATATTTATATATATATATATATGAAAACTCTTATGTACACATTTATTATCAAATACTTCTTTCACTTTACATCGTAACTTTTTGCATTTCTGTGCTTTATTTGCAAGCCAACATGGAGCCACTGATCCTTCTCAGGGAAGTTTTAAAAACTATTTACAAGCGGGCATCGCAGAAACAGGGCTCTGTTCCCTTACTCAAGCTTGCTTCTCATACCTCATGGAGTTGTCACTTTTCCTTTCATTTGCAAAGCTGTCCATTCAGACTTTGAGGTAGAAGTAGCCTAGGTAATTCTGTGCAAATAAGTGGAAGAGACAGAGGGAGCACTCTTGGGGTATTTTTTTTTTGTTTGTTTCCTGGGTCCCTTGTCAGCGTTTCAGTGGCTGGACTGAGGGAGAGAGGTGGGTGACCTTGTTAAATGGCCATTGGAGACAAGCCGTGGCTGCACTTCTCCCCCAGGCAATGCTTCAGATAGTTCAGCACTTCCTTGTCGATGTAGCAGAGAGCCTTCCTCAGGCAATAAACAGTCATAAGGCTCACAGTTGGCCAAGGGCTGTGAAGGACCTGTAAAGCAATTAAAAACAAGAACTTTTAAGGGCAGAGTTTTTAAAACTATGCTGTTATCTCTACCACCTCCTCCTCTTTCTTTGTACAGAGGCCTAAATATTAAAAAAAAATCTTAATTCTGCTTAATCTTATTTGAATCTAGGTTTGATTTTTTTTCCACTCACAATTTAACTTGGGCTGTACCTGATGCCAGAGAACTTTTGCTCTTAAAAAAAACTGGAAATTTTACGGCCCCCAGGGCCTTTGACTATCCCTGTTTGGTCCACTTGAGGTCAGTTGGAAATTAGAAATCAAATGTAGATAAATAGTGCTATAGGGAAGAAGCTCTGTGCAGTTCGCCATGTGCTCCTTCAGTTGGCTGCAGAGCGAGGAGATAAAGTGCTTTTCAGCACCTGCGCAGCGCTCGTCCCTCATCTGATGAGGCACGGCAGAAGTTATCACATGAGGGGATATGGGCTCGGCCACCCAACGCTGTCTCGGTCGAAGCATGGCCATGTGGGTGAGTTGGCAGAACACAACCAGAAGCTATTGGTTTGGTCCTCCACAACAGTCCCAGTTGCTCATATAGTCTCTTGGAAAAATTAATTGCCCAACCCTACTGCAGAGTATTTCTAGAGTCCATAAAAAGTGACCCAGCCTCACTAGTGGTTCTCACCCAACACAGGATTTGGAAATTTAGAAGAAATCCCTGACTCTCCTGCCTCCAACGGGAATGTTCTTGAGTAGTGATAGAGAATTGTCTTTAATATGGCTTTAGAGCCATGATGGCGCAGTGGTTAGAATGCAGTATTGCAGGCTAACTAGCTCACTGCCCGGAGTTTGATCCTCACCAGCTCAAGGTTGACTCAGCTTTTCATCCTTCTAACATCAGTAAAATGAGAACCCAGACTGTTGCAGGCAATATGCTGACATTGTAAACCACTCAAAAGAAAACTGTAAAGCACTGTGAAGCGGTATGTAAGTCTAACTGCTACTGCTAACTTTATCAAATAAGGAAACTTTTGCAATAATTTGGCTGACCTGAACAATCATTTCTAGTACCCGAGAATCAATTATCTGCTTGTGCCTTCATCTTCTATTGGGGAAAGCTAAACATTTTGATTGATTGTAATCTACTCAATATGTCCCAGAATAGTAACTGAACACTGCTTTAAAATAAATAAAACCTGCCTATAAAGTCAGATCAGAATGATTTGTATATTTATTGGACACATATTATAGCACTAAGAAGTAGTATATATCTTAGATCATCCTGGTTAGAACCTGGCTTGCTTATCCATTAGAGAAAATTAAGCATTTCAAGTATTTGAGCGTAGTTTTTTAGGTTTCTAGAAGATCAGCAATTTGGGTAGTTCTGTCACTTCTACTGCCCAAAGAGCTACAGGGCAGAGGGCAGAGCTGTGGGCCCTGAGGGATGTCCCCCTCTCCCTTAGGTGGCCTTCGAAGCTCTCTAAGACCTTCCGTAATGATGGATCCTGGGATCCGGAGCGATGGTGGGACCGAGGAAACCGGGGAAAGCATTCTAATCCAGGGGTTGTCAAATTTTTAAAGGGGTTTTTAAGGGGGAAAGATCCAGGGCGGGTGGGGGAGACAGCCCGCACGGAATTGGGGTCAGCCGGGCCGGCTTGCGCGCCTGGGGGGCCTCGGGGGTTCCCGTGTCGGGGGGGCAGACAGAGGGTGGGCAGCCGGGGGCCAATTTTATTAGCACGGTGACTGGGAGAGGTAGGTATGCCGGGGGTAGAGGGCCATATCCGGTCAGGGGATCGCGCTCCCGATGTTTACAAGCGGTAGCGCGCTCCGACCCTCCTTACCCATCCTGTAGTCCTGGTTGTCCAGAATCTCAGGCCCTGAATGCCCGGCTGCTGTTGTGCAATGCCAGGTCCGTGATTAATAAGGCCCCCCTCATCTCTGAGTTGGTTCAGGAGGAGGCCGCGGACCTGGTAGGTGTCACCGAAACCTGGTTGGGCCCAGAGGGAGGTGTCCCTCTGGTTGAGATGTGCCCACCAGGTTTCCTTGCATTTCACCAGCCTAGGGCTCAGGGAAGGGGTGGTGGGGTGGCGGTGCTTATAAAGGAAGTCCTTTGTCCTAGGGAGGCCACTGTCCCTCAGACGGCTGGCTGTGAATCTCTTTTTGTGAAGTGGGGGCAAGGGGTTCAGATGGGCCTTTTGTTGACGTACCTGGCTCCCTGCCACGTCTCATCAGCCCTGCCCGGACTCCTAGAGGTGATAGCCGGGCTGGCGGTTGAGACCCCCAGGCTCTTGGTCATGGGGGATTTCAACCTGCCATCGCTCGGTGAAACCTCTGGGTTGGTCCGGGAGTTCTTGGCTTCCATGACGGCCATGGACCTGACCCAGTTAGTTTCTGCTCCCACTCACATAGGAGGACACATGCTGGACCTGATTTTTGTCTCTGGGCAGTGGTTGAATGACTGTAAGTGTGGGGACTTAGTTATTACTCCCTTGTCATGGACAGATCATTTCCTCCTTAGACTGGACTTCTGTTCCGCCACCCCCCACCGCAGGGAGGCGGAGCCACTTAGATGGTTCCGCCCCAGGCGCCTAATGGACCCGGAGCGGTTCCAGAGGGAGCTTGGGCCATTTCCTGAATCTCTGGCTCTCAGCTCGCCTGGAGACCTGGTGGCCACCTGGGATGGGTTGGCCGCCGGGGCTCTAGACTGAGTTGTGCCTCTGCGACCTCTGACCCGGCACAGATCCCATTTGGCTCCGTGGTTTACGGAGGAGCTACGGGAGATGAAGTGCCGGAAAAGACGTCTAGAGGGCATTTGGAGGGCGACTCGTTCTGAATCTGACCGAACACAGGTAAGATCTCATATTAAGACTTACCTTGTGGCGATAGGGGCGGCAAAATCTTCGTATTTCTCCGCCCTTATTGCGTCGGCAGGAAATCGGCCTGCCGCCCTGTTTAGAGTGACCCGCTCTCTGCTTGAACCGAGAGCGCGGGATGACCTCTTGCAGGGTAGAGCAGAGGAGTTTTCTCGATTCCTGCATGATAAAATCGTTCAGATTCGGGAGGGTCTTAACTCCAATTGGATGGTCCCGGGGGAGGTGTCCGGGGCAGGTCTTGTGAATGTTATCTGGGGAGAGTTCGATCCTGTGACCGCCGAGGGTGTGGACAGGTTGCTGGGGAGTCTGAATGCCACCACCTGTTTATTGGACCCGTGCCCTTCCTGGCTGGTTTCGGCCGCCAGGGAGACGACACGAGGCTGGCTCCAGGGGATTATCAACGCTTCTCTGAGAGAGGGGTCGCTTCCTACCGCCCTGAAGACGGCGGTGGTGCGGCCCCTCCTCAAGAAGCCTTCCCTGGATCCAACTGTTTTAAATAACTTTCGTCCAGTCTCCAACCTGCCCTTTGTGGCGAAGGTTGTTGAGAGTGTGGTGGCACGTCAGCTTCCTCAGTACCTGGAGGAAACAACTTACCTCGATCCGTTCCAATCGGGCTTCAGGCCTGGGCATAGTACTGAGACGGCATTGGTCGCGTTGGTCGATGATCTCTGGAGGGCTCGTGACAGAGGGTTCTCCTCTGTCCTGGTCCTATTAGATCTCTCGGCGGCTTTCGATACTATCGACCATAGTATCCTATTGCGACGGTTGGAGGGGTTGGGAATTGGGGGAGCCGTCCTTCGATGGTTCTCCTCCTTCCTCTCCGACCGTTCGCAATTGGTGTTGGCGGGAGGGGAGAGGTCCACCTCTAGGCCCCTGGTTTGTGGGGTGCCTCAGGGGTCGGTTCTCTCCCCTCTTTTGTTCAACATCTATATGAAACCGCTGGGCGAGATCATCCGTGGTCTTGGGGTGAAGTGTCATCTCTATGCAGATGACACCCAGTTATACATCTCCACCCCGGACCACCCCAACGATGCTGTGGGGGCTATGTCCAGGTGCCTGGAGGCCGTGCGGGATTGGATGGGCGGGAACAGGCTCCGGCTCAACCCATCCAAGACCGAGTGGCTGTGGTTTCCGGCGTCCCGATATAGCCAGTTGACTCCGTCGCTGGCTATTGGGGGGGAAATTTTGCCCCCCACAGAGAGGGCTCGCAATCTGGGAGTCCTCCTGGATGTGCGGCTGTCACTTGAACACCATGTCGCGGCCGTCTCCAGGGGGGCATTTCATCAGATCCGTCGGATCTACCGGTTGCGGCCCTTTCTGGATCGGGACGCCTTGCGCACGGTCACTCAGGCCCTGGTCACCTCTCGCCTGGACTATTGTAATGCCCTCTACATGGGGCTCCCTGTGGGGAGCATCCGGAGACTCCAACTGGTGCAGAATGCGGCCGCGCGGGTGATCATGGGGGCGTCACGTAGCGCCCACGTGACGCCTCTCCTGCGCGAGCTGCATTGGCTGCCAGTGGCTTTCCGGGTTCGCTTTAAGGTTCTGGTTCTGACCTTTAGGGCGATCCATGGCATTGGACCAGGTTACCTACAGGACCGCATCCTACCGGTGATCTCCAGCAGACCAGTGCGAGCACACAGGGAAGGCCTTCTCCGGGTTCCGTCGGCTACCATGTGCCGCCTGGCGGTCCCAAGGGGTAGGGCCTTCTCTGTGGCGGCCCCTGCCCTCTGGAATACTCTGCCACCGGAACTGCGTACCGTCATGGACCTGAGGTCCTTCAGGCGCGCGCTGAAGACCTGGCTTTTCGAGCAGGCCGGCCTGGGCTGAGAGAGGGTTTTAATGTGTCTCCATTAATTTTAATTAGGGGGTTTTAAGGGGGTGGGGTGGGCTTTTTATTCGGCCTAATCTAATTTAATCTTTTTCTTAACTTTTGTATTGTTGGGGTTTTTAGATTGGCTGTACACCGCCCTGAGTCCCTAGGGAGAAGGGCGGTATAAAAGTTAAATAAATAAATAAATAAATTAGCTATAACCCAGTTTTATAGACACCCTGGGGCAAATTACATTCCAGCAACAATTAAACTGTTTACCGCTAAAATAGCTGCTCAACTATTGAATGTCCTTCAGCCTGGCCCATTTACAAACCTAAGGGCATTGGAAACCATTCTTTGGATTCTCTTCAAGTCTCCAAAATGTGTTCCTATTGCAGTTTTGAGGCTTGAAGCTAGCATACCAACCATTAAGGTCAGCTTGGAGCAGGATTAACTTCATCTTTCATAAACCTATTTGATTCTACAGGGCTGTATTGATAGACAGCTGCCAATTCTGTGAGTATATCAGACTTGTATGGAGGAATTATCTAGTCCCAACCTTTCTCCTGAATATGTAGGCCAACTAAACCTTATGGAGGCCAAATCAATGTACAATATTAGGACGCTGATCATCAGACTGTTCACTGTTCCTGAATTTTATCACCAAATCTTAAGCTGCCACAAGCTCTCTGTTGTAGGTTATTTACACAATCTAACCACAAATAAATATAGAAGGACTTTTTCTACAACACATTTTAATGTTCTTCTTTCTGCTCTATTGCAATTGTGGCTCTAGGGAGGCAGCAGCTCCTGCCAACATCTTACAGTGTTCTTACATAAAACTTCTTACATGATATCCCAAGAAATGCTTTGCTCTCTCCAATTATTTTCATATTTGGAGATCAAACATGAACATTTTATATTCATTTTTTTCTTCATTAACATTCCAGGTTACCAAATACTATTTACTGAGCCATACCACTACACAAAACTTTGATTTAGATTTGTTGTTCTATTGTTTTATGATAATTTCTGGATAATAGGTTTACTATAGCAATCTATTTTTTTCCTCTTTACTAAAACATTCAGTTCTTACATTCTTTGCCAGAAATATTTTGGCTTCCAACAGTCTTCCTGGGCAAAAATGCTGACTAAAAAACAAAAAAAACCAACAAGAGCCTTGGTTTCCTATTTATTTTCCAGGGGGGTCCTTTGTATTTCTAGAATAAAAACTAAATATAAGATTAAAAACTCTAAAGGGATCACTTGGAGGAAAAGGATGGATCAATCTGAAACAGATCTTAGCTAGGGCTATCATATCTGGGCTAGAAAAATCCAAATGGCCACAAGATGGCAGCAAAGAGAGTACATAGTCACACCTAAACTTCCATCTGTCCCTCACCCATCTGCCATAATGCAGAGATATTTATTTGTATCTTGCCTTTTTACTTTTTAAAATAACTCAAGATAGCGAACATAATCAACACACCTTCCTCCCGTGTTGTCGCCACAACAACCTTGTGAGGTGAATTGGGCAGAGTGTGTGCGACTGGCTCAAGGTCACCCTGTTGGGCTTTCATGTCTAAAGTGGGACTAGAACTCCCAGTCTCCCGCTTTCTAGTCAGGTGCCTTCACCTCTAGACTTAATGAGACAAATAAGAGTGACTGACTTCTAAAGATAACCTGGAAAGTGTGGGAGGTATTTTAAGAAACGAACCCCCGCAAATAGGCACATGTACCTTTGCTGTCTTCTAGCAGTAGTTTGCTTGGGCAAGCCGCTGACATCCTGTCATGATTGCTAGGATAAATAGTGCCACTGGCATCTGATTTTCTACTGTCCGTATTCATGCTGCACTTTAGAGGGCTAGAACAGTTAGCTGTTAGTACGCCATCATGCTTGTTGGAGTCCTTGCTACTGGGAGTATTTAGAGTCAGGGCCTCGGCAGCCAGAGAATAGTAATCTGGGCTCTTGGGATAAACGTCCTTGATATCCACACTTCCATCGCAGTCAGTGTATGCAACAGGCAAGCTATAGGCTTGAGACAGAAAGGAAAAGAGATGTAACAAATTGGAATTATATTCAGGTAGAAGAAATACCAATGGTTTCTTGAGTCTACCTGCCACTCACAGATATGCCAAGTATATTCTGGGTCAATGGCCCAAATTCCCAATGAACAAGGAGGACTGGTTAAGAATTCTGGAGTTTTCATCCTAGGGAAAGATTGTGTTTCATGCTAGAGAGCCCCATTGGTTGTTCTGCAGAGCTGGGCACAGTTCTTTAGAACTACAAGTAGTCCTCGACTTACAGACGTTCATTTAGTGACCGCTCAAAGTTACAACAGCACTGAAAAAGATGACTTAAGACCATGTTTCACTATTACAATGGTTGCAGTATTCCCATGATCAAAATTTGGATGCTTGGCAACTGGTATGTATTTGGGATGGTTGCAGTGTCTGGGCACATGTGATCACCTTTTGCAACCTTCTGGCAAACAAAGCCGACGGGGAGGTCAGCTTCACTTAAGAACCATGTTATGAACTTCACTGCAGTGATTCCTCTTAACAACGGTAGCAAGAATGGGAGTGAAATGGGGCAAAACTCACTTAACAAATTTCTCACTTAGCAACATACATTCTGGTCTCAATTGTGGTCGAAAGTCGAGGACTATCTGTCTACATTGGGAGGGCTATGGGCTAATACATTTAATTGAAATAATTATGTGTCACTATGAATATCAATAACAAAAACCCGATCTGACTCAATGCAAAGTATTACTGAAAGACTGAAGATTTATACTCTTCTTAAAGAGTATTTGAAATGACAGGATCCACATATCACCCAACATTTCCACATGTCTACTCCTCATTTCTACTTTAGCAACTTCTATTTGTCTATAATAATCCTTAGGTTAGGATGGGATGAAGACTGGATTGGTGGTTCTGGCGTCTTGGTGGAAACACTACAGTATGTTTTTATATTGTTGCTTTTCCGGTTGTTGTGAACTGAACGGGATCCTCGTGTGTGTGTGTGAGACAGGCAGCTCCATAGGTTCTTTATATAAATAAATAATGTTTAAGAAAGTATGTAAATTATATAAGGGCAGGGTTTTTTAATGGTATAATCATTATTGACAGTCTGCTATTTCATAAAAGAGATGGGAGAGAGCATATCCCTGACAAAAAGTGTTAACAGGAACATTTTTCAAAGTCAAAACTGTTGCCTAAAAGTTTGCTTTATGTCTGCTTGTGAAAGAAAAATGAAGCGGCCTATTTCCCATACCTGTCTTGTCTGTAAGAAGCATCCTATCAGGAATGTCTTCTCTTTTCCAAGACTCTTTATTATAGCCCAAGCATATCTTTGGCTGCCGGTAAATGACAGAGTGAGCATTGCCCACTACATCCCTTCCTCTGCTGAACTGGCAAATACCTGTAACTGAATGGTAAAGATGTTGTCTAACTGCAGGCATGGCCAACTTTTATAGATAAAGATACTCTACGAGGGTGAAAGTTCATTCTCCGAGCTTCTGGGTTGGTTTCTGAACATTTGCTTACCAGGCGAGGTAAAACATCTTCAGCAGAGTTTAGGAGATATCAGCGTTCCTCAGTTTAGAAGTACAGAATAACAGAGTTGGAAGGGACCTTGGAGGTCTTCTAGTCCAACCCCCTGCTTAGGCAAGAAACCCTACACCACTTCAGACAAATGGCTATCCAATCTCGTCTTAAAAACTTCCAGTGTTGGAGCATTCACAACTTCTGAAGGGAAATTGTTCCACTGATTAATTGTTCTAACTCTCAGGAAATTTCTCCTTAGTTCTAGGTTGCTTCTCTCCTTGATTCATTTCCACCCATTGCTTCTTGTCCTACCCTCAGGTGCTTTGGAGAATAGCCTGACTCCCTCTTCTTTGTGGCAGCCCCTGAGATATTGGAACACTGCTATCATGTCATCCCTAGTCCTTCTTTTCATTAAACTAGACATATCCAATTCCTTTAACCGTCCTTCATATGTTTTAGCCTCCAGTCCTCTAATCATCTTTGTTGTTCTTCTCTGCCCTCTTTCTAGAGTCTCAACCTCTTTTTCACATTGTGATGACCAAAATTGGATGCAGTATTCCAAGTGTGGCCTTACCAAGGCATTATAAGGGCTTCAGGTATGGGTGTGTCGAGTGAGAGTCTAGTGATGGCTCAGCTATCAGCGAGTCTTGTGATAAGGAGATTACATCAGCTCAGAGTCAATAGGAGCTGAACTGCTGATGGTGGGGGTTGTGTGGGTTGGCTGAGGGGTTCGTAGGCTGGTTGTAGGTCCATGTGACTGTTGATGGAATTGATTGTGGAGTGCCAGATTTCAGTGAACTCACCAGTGTGGTGGATGGTAGCATGGCTGATGATTTTTGTGCTGCTCCAATTGAACAGGTGCTTTTTGGTGTCAGTGTGGGTAGAGATTAAGGATTTGGGATTATGGCGTTTGACTGCCAGCCGGTGTTCATGGATCCTGGTTTTTAATTGACGTGATGTTTTTCCAACCCAGAAGCTCAGACAACAAACCTTCACCTTCATCCTACACCCAAAGGTACAGATACTATTGCAAAAGATGTTCTATTCGGAGGTGGAATTCAGCAGGTTATGACCAGTTCTGGAGAACTGATAGTGGAAATTTTGAGTAGTTTGGAGAATCGGCAAATACCACCTCTGACTTGCCCCGCCCCCATCTATTCTCTGCCTCCCGAGTCCCAGCTGATCAACTGGGTCTTCTTTTGTTGCCCTGCACAGGAGAAAGGAGCTGGCAAGCAGGTTAGCGCGGTGGGGAGGGAATGGGGATTTTACAGTATCCTTCCCCTGCCATGCCCACCAAGCCATGCCCACCACGCCACGCCCACAGAACCGGTAGTAAAAAAATTTGAATCCCACCACTGGTTCTATTCTCACAGAATATGGAACAAGTGGGAAGACTCCAAAGTTCATTTGAGGGAGTTAGCAGATTACATCTACATGTGTTTGCGTAGATTACCAGTAGTCCTCAAGTTACGAATGTAGTGGAGCCTGCTTGTAAGTTGCAACTGTCATAAAACAGGTCACCCATGTGACCAACCCAATTTTAGGATCTTTTTGCAGCAGCTATTAAGTGAATGCTACAGTCATTAAGTGAACTGGCAAGCATTAAGCAAGCCAATGTTTTGCAATGGGCCAGTTTTGCAAAACGATCATACAACATGGTCACATGGGATTTGGCAAATGGCCATAAATGTGGGCTGGTTGCCAAGTGCCCACCAGATGACTGTGGGAGGGGGGGAGTGTCAAAACTTTGGTCATAAGTACTCCTGGGGAGGTCCATCATAACTTCAAATGGCTGCTATGCAAGGACTAATTGTACTTATGTGATTATCAGCTTTATTGCCCCTGATGTCTTTCATGGTCATAAATTGAGCACTACCTGTATAGTGCTTTACAATTAAAAAGACACAGGTAGTCCTTGATTTACGACCACAATTGAGCCCAAAATTTCTGGTGCTAAGTGAGACATTTGTTCAGTGAGTTTTGCCCCCATTATATGATCTTTCTTGCCACAGTTGTTAAGTGAATTCCTGCAGCTGTTAACTTAATAACAGGGTTGTTAAGTGAATCAGACTTCCCAATTGGCTTTGCTTGTCAGAAGGTCGCAAGAGGTGATCTCGCATGACCTTAGGACACTGCAGCCATCATAAACATGAGCCAGATGCCCAGCATCCAAATTTTGATCATGTGATCATGGGGATACTGATACACACTACTACAAGTGTGAAAAACTCTCAGTTTTAAAAGTGATATTGTAACTTTGAATGGTCACTAAATGAACTGTTATTAAGTTAAGGACTAACTGTAGATAAATAGATAGGTAGATAAATAGATATAGAGATAGATAGATAGATAGATAGATAGATAGATAGATAGATAGATAGATAGATAGATAGATATAGGTAGGTGGGTAGGTAAGTAGGTAGGTAGGTAGGTAGGGAGAGAGAGAGAGAGAGAGATAGAGACAGACAGACAGACAGAGATAGAGATAGAGAGATAGAGATAGAGATGGTCTGGTGATCAGTGATAAACTACAGATTTAAGGCTTTTTCCTCCTCAGGCAAAGCCGCAAATATAGGCTACCTGTTTTTTTGTCTTTTGTTATGTGTCAGCTATGTGTCAGTTATGTAAGCCCCTTGAAGAACAGAAGAAACTGCTGTGTTTTTTTTTCTGAACAGAAAAGCAATTTGTAATAGTTTTAACAATGGTGTAGTTCTGAGTTTTTGGCCTGTGGGTTCTCGCAACCTCCCCCACCCCCACCCCCCCAAAAAAAAATCCAAAATGTACCATTGCTCTGGATTTGACCATTGGGCTGCTGGCCGTTTTCCACACTCCCAACTGTTTCTTGTCGATCTGAAAGTGTTCCCTGGGAGGACAGATAGCTTGGCACGTCAGGTGGTACAATGGTCTCATCTTGAAAAACAGGAAAAAGAGAGAAAACTAAAGAACCAATGTCACAATGTTAAGAACAGTGTTGAAATTCAGAAACAACAGAAACCATGCTGGTTCAGGAATTCCGGGAGCTGAAATCCACAGATCATAAAGTTGGCATAATTATCTAGTCCTGATCTAAACAAATTGGGAATTGTGTAGCAATAGCAATAGCACTTAGACTTATGTACCACTTCACAGTGCTTTTACAGCCTTCTCTAAGTTGTTTGCAGAATCAGCATATTGCCCCCAACAATCTGGGTCCTCATTTTACCCACCATGGAAGGACGGAAGGCTGAGTCAACCCAGTTCTAGGCACCATTATATTCCCAAAAATGATATTAAATGATGGCTGGAAATGCCTGGAAATTAACATTAACCAGGAAAGACTCTATAGGTTCCAGGAATAAATAAAGCAACATTCTGAGGGGCTGCCCTAAACATTTAGCCCTGTCAATATAAAGTTAATTGAGATATTCCCACTGCATTCCCAATGAAGAGGGAATGCCACTGATTTGCTCTTAACTTGCTGGCCTAATCATGGCCCATAAAAATCAGCTGATGGGTGAATCATGGTTATATTAAGAAGCAAGGTGTGCATCTCCTTTGGAGTCACATTTCAAGAGCAAGAACTCTTGCTTGAACAAAAGAACTACAGCTTTATTATATATCATCTAACCAACAATTTAATAAAAAACATGCCTTCTGTATTGCGGTACTGAGATAGGACAGTTTTCATTTTTAGGTAATACTCCCTCTTGGTTGGCAAGTAGAATATCTTTGACAAAAGTGAGAGCACAGAGATTAATAAGCGGCAGATAGTAACAAGGCGTATATTCAAATTATTGCAATGCTGGTTGGATCTTATTTCCGAGCTTACCAATTTTATAGGAAAAGAGCATCATAGCAGATGGGTATTTTAACAGCACTTGAATTTTTGAGGTAGAAAGAAGACTTTCTACAAAGCAAATTTAGGATAATAGTCAAAACTGCTGGTACGTAAAGCTAAGCTTAGGGTTCATTAGCAATCACTTGGAAGGATGTGCAATCCTTGGAAGGATGGGTTGGAATATGTGAAGACAAACCTATGAATTATGCAAATACTTAGCAATTCCACATGGAACTGCCCACTATCTATGCAGAAGAACAAAGCCAGTATGCTTTTCAAGCTTTTAACATTGTGCTCAATGGAGAGGAAGCATCAGAAAGGCCATCTGGCCAGTAAATGCTCAGCTCTGCTCAGTCACACCAACTCCACCCCAAATAAAGAGATCAGAATGGGTCATAAAAAGAAGGAAAATATCCCAGAGAAGATGAGAAAGTTATTTCTTATGATGTAGTGCTTTGGCAACCAAAAACAATATTTTGGACTAACCTGTGTTTGTGACACTGTATTCTTCACTCTTCTTTCTAGTCTGATAGATGATACACACCCAAACCAGAGATGTTAAGACGATGCTACAGACTACAGCAATAGTCATGATTCCAAAAGTGGTTCCATCTTTCCGGCAGCCAAGTGAAGGCAATACACTCACTTGGCTGTGTGCCCGTTCTGTTCCAACCGTATTTGAGATTTCACATGTATACTTCCCAGCATCTTCTAACACAACGTTGCGGACAATAAGCAGCTGGTTGCCTGGAGTAAAGTGATGCCTCTCGGTCACAGTCAGAGAATGGTCGCCCTTCAACCAGTTAATGCGTGGAGGTGGACTTCCGGTTGCTTTGCATTGCAGGACCACGGTTTCACCAACAGACACAACACGGTCTTCCAATGGGTGAACCAAACTTGGAGTCTCTGCAAGGTTCCGAAAAGAAATGATACCGTATAAATGACGTCATCCCATTTCTGATGACATAGGAAGGGCCAGTCTGGCATGCAGGGTTCCTTTACAAGATGCATACTCTTCCATTCTGAACTCCAGGTAGTCCTCTCTCCATGACCAGTCAACTCAGCAGATTTAGAAGTACTTACAACTTTGTTCCAGAGTTCCAGTGGCTAATTCTCCCCCCTCCCGGCCCAGCCTACATCTCGAAATCATATTTTGGATGCTTGGCCACCGGCTCCCATTCTACGACCAATCCAGGCATCTGTGCTATATCCTATCCTTACCCACTTGATTTATTGCTCCTGAGTTTTAAAGTTTGCCTCCTTAAATTTCACCTTCTTAATTTTCAATGTGCTTCTCTAGGGCTGGGGTGTCAAACTCGCAGCCCACGGGCTGGATGTGTCACACACTGGCCATGTCCACCCCCATTTTAGTGAAGGAGAAAAAAGTCGCGACATGTCATGTGACAATGTGACGACACGAGATTGAGACCCCTGCTCTAGGGGATCCTTTTGGAAATATTGTTCTTTTTTCCCCCTTCTTCAGTAAAGGTGATCTACAAACTTTTCTTTGATCCATAAGCATTTCTTACCCAGCACAGTCAGGGTGGCATTGGCTGACACGGAACCTGCGGAGTTTTGAGCGGTGCAGCTGTAAACGCCCATATCGTCTATCTTCACATCGGTGATGAAAAAGACATCGTCGTCGGGCATGACGTGCATGCGACGCTCTCGAGCTGCAGGGAAGTCTGTCCCGCCGTCCTTCTGCCACGCAATCTGCGGAAGGGGATGCCCACGAGCAGCACATTCCAACCGAGCAGTTGTTCCAGTACGGGCTGCAACATCATAGGGAGTTTTGAGGAAAGACGGCAGCACTGTGGAAAATAAAGAGAGCGATTGTACCCTCAAGCTAGTAAAGAACATTGGCTGGGCATCTCGAGTGTAAATAGGGAGTGGTGTGGTGGTCTAGAGGTGGAGCTCTTGCCTCACAATCAGGAGGCGGTGAGTTCAATCCTGGTAGAGGCAGTTATTTCTCTCTTTGGGCACACTGAGAATATATATGCTAAATAAAACTCTGCACTGGCAACAGGAAGGGCATCAGGCCAGTAAACACTCAGCTCCATTCAGTTGCCCAGACTCTATCCTGCAAGGGATTGTGGGGTTGTTAAAAAAGGAGGAGGAGGATCTTGAGTGCAAATAGGATTCAAACTGTTTTTTTTTTTGCTAAATCATGTTAAGTTCCTCTAACTTGCTGGAGGCATGTCCATGAATTTGGGAGGGAGGGAGGGAGGGAGGAATTTATAGGGATGCAATTTGACTACAGACCTCAACCAGGGGTGGGATTTTACCGGTTCTGTCTGGCTCTGTAGAACTGGTAGCTCTGAAAAGCAGCAGACATAGAACCGGTTCTATGTCTGCTGCTGTTTTGGCCCACATGCCCGCCCGGGCTCTTACCTGACCTTTATTTCCTGCTTTTTCAACCTCAGCTGCCATGCAAGGCACAGCTGTGGTTGAAAAAGCAGGAAAAAAGTGCTTTTTCTAACGCTGCTTCCCTGCACGCAGCGCTGCTCAGCTGTCCAGGCAGCAAGCTGACAAAGATTTTCACACACACACGTAGCATGCAGGGAAGCACATCGTAAATCACCGAACCCCTTCGAACCCACCGAACCCGAATCACAATCAACCCCTTCATTCAGTGCAGCTTACAGGCCAGCATTTAGTTCCTATGACATTATTAAATTAAAACACATGACTCCAAAGGAGTTTAAGTTAATTTAAGAAGTGCTGGAGACTAACACTTAGATAAAGGCAATGGGAAAAATCCCAATGAGCCAAGCCAATGTTTATAAGACTGATGCATCTTAACTCTCACTACTTACGCAGGAGAACAGTTTTTACGCAATGGCAAGCTAATCCTTCGTGCAATAAACTAGAAAGGAATTATTGTTGGTGTTCACAATACTTTGGAGTCATTTCCCTAGTTGTTGCTATGCTTTAATACATTGTTTCTCAATCTTGACAGCTTAAGATGCGTAAAGGTTGACAAAAACTGTTCTAATATTTACATCTAGAAAGAGAGAGGAGCTTGGGTCATTTTTCTCCAGCCTCCAAATGTGTGGGCTTCAATTCTCAGAAACTCAGCAAATCCTAGCTGGAGAAGTCTGGTAGTCAAAGTTCACATACCTGGCTGGAATGTTTTCAAGATAAAGGAAGCTGCTTCACAGCATTATAATAAAAATAGGAAAAGCTAATTTCTACAATGCAGACAACGTTCAAGTCACATTTTTCCTCACTCACCATTAACAATAAGCTGCGCTTTTTGAGAATAGGTAGAGCCAAAATGATTGGTAATGATGCACTGGTAGCGTCCCTCGTGAGAAAAAGTGACACGGCGCAAGTGCAGAATGGTAGTGTACTCTATCACCACCCCATCCCTGGCTCGGACATGGGCAAAGTTCTCCATCTCGGCATGGTGCAGAATCTCACTGTCTTTCTTCCAGGCAAAAGTCATCGGAGAGCTGCTACTACTGGCTGCGGAGCACGTCAGGCGGATGTCTTTGCCAAGAACAGTGATGATAGTTTCTGGTTCAACGATAATTTTGGGTTTGGGAAAATCGTCTGGAAAAGAAATAAACCATCCCCTCTTTAAAAGGATGCAAGGGGATCCCAAACATGCCAGCTAGCTTCAGTTGGCTGCTATTAAGAAAGGCAACCCACTTCAGCTAACCTCCGACAATGAAATTAAAATATACAGTACACCTGTACACTTTATCTCAATCCCTGTTCTCCATCTCCATTGCATTTCTTATAGAATTTCACTTTCCTGAAAAGGCCACTGACACATCCATTCAGTGTTTCTGGGAAACAATAGCACAGCAAATTGTTACTAACTTCCTCCAGGATGCTGTTTATTTGTTCGTTTGCTTCTCTGTCTATCCCTTCAGTTCTGAAACATTCATTGGTCCCCATCCAAATATTAACCAGACCTGATCCTCTCATCTACAACTGGTCCTTGCTTAACATCTGATCAAAGTTACAACAGACAAAAAAAAAAGAAGATTGGACAATCATTTGTCGGAAACGGTAAAGGGTTTCCTGCTTGAGCAGGGGATTAGACTAGTAGACCTCCAAGGTCCCTTCCAACTCTGTTATTCTGCTAACTTACTTATGACTCATCCTTGAAATTACAACTTCCGCACGCATATGATCTGCAGTTATATGATTGTGTTTTAGGCACTTAACAACTGGGTCACATTTATGTCACATAACTTTTTCGCCAGTCTCCAGTGTTTCTTGCTCATTTTTTGGCAAAAAATGGGAGTTTTAAAGAGTAATTTTAGAATTTTGGGTTTTAAATTTTGAGATTTTAATATTCGGGGGTTTTATTGTTAATTTGTTGGGGTTGGGCATAAATTTTAGTGGCAGCCTTAGGATGTTTAATCTTCTTTTAACTTTTATAAAGTGGAATGTTTTACAGTTGGCTGTACACCGCCCTGAATCCTTCGGAAGAAGGGCGGTATATAAATGTGTAAATAAATAAATAAAATAAAATAAAAACTGCCCATTTGGGAGAATGGATTTACTCAACAATCGCGTGGTTCACTAAATGACCAAATGGTTTACAACTGGAAGCTTAGCTTAATGACTTGCTTTACGACTGGTGGTAAAAATGGCCATAAAATCAAATCAGGTCATATGGTGACATGTTTAACAACCACAATGACTTAGGAGTAAAATTCCAGCCATCATTGCAGTTGTTAAGTGAGGATTACCTGCATTTACAATATTTGCATTGATGTGGCTACTGCTGCCTGTTCCCCTTTGCATGAAATTAAGTTGAACAGTAATAGATCTTATGAAAAACACCAATAGGAAGTTGAAACAGGGGATGTAGGCCCTAAGAAACAACTGTGGGATAACTTACAATAAGATAGCCTATCCTAACAAAAAACATATTACAAAAATTACGATGTTAAAATCCTTACCACTTATTCACTAATTCCAAAGCATGCAGTAAAAAAAATGGTGTGTGTATGTGTGTGTGTGTGTGTGTGTGTGTGTGTGGTATGTATATGAGAGATACACACATGCATCTCTTATATAAAGCCGCAAAGAATGTCAATTCAGTAAGTAGCCAAAGGAAAAAGTATAGCATTTCCCGTCCTTAATTACAGGCTTCCAGACTGCAAGAGGCTCCGTATAGGGGAAGGGATCCTTCACTTGGGAAGTCCACATGTCAAAATCAAGGCTTTAGTATAAGCTACAAAGCAGGAGTTTCTCAAACATGGCACCTGCCATGGGCAGCCTCGAATGACCATCCACAGAAGACAGGCATTCATGTTTAGAATTGTGCCTTTGCATTGGCCCAAGAGGCGACAACAATCACTCCTGGTGTACTTAAGACATTTGGGCTTCCAGATCTATCTAGCATGGCTGGCTCAGGAATTCTGGGAGTTGAAGTCCATGGGCCATAAAATCTTCCCCACCCCCCACTTAATGTCTGGGAGAAGAGACTGCAACGGGCTGTAACATGGGGGGGGGAAGGGTTGGTACAGTGGATAAGCCGGGCACAGCAAGAGGAGGGGTGGGAAATTTATAGCATCCCAAAGCCAAAACATCTGTGCCTCTGAAGAGGGCAGGCAGACAGACCAGCAATACTATACTATCTTCTAGCACATTCCAGGCATGAGAGAAAAGACCGCATGACTCAGCTGCTCTGCCACAACCAGTAGCTTTGCTTTGAGTGACAGGAACAGCAGGGTGTCCCTGCCCCCCACCCCTCGCCCCTCCAAGAGAGGCAGTACATTGTTGGGGGATGTGACTACTCCACAACTGGCAGTTGTTGCTAGACCAAGAGATTTTCCACGGTCTTGTCTATTTGTGGTTACCAAATTGCCATTTTTGATAAGATGAAGAAGGTGACACATATTCAATAAATGCAATTATTTCAGCATGCTGCCTAGGGAATTCTGGGAGTTGAAGTCCATGCGTCCTTAGGTTGCTCAGGCTGAGAAACACTGCTCTAACCTCATGCAGTACACAAGGGGTGCCAAATAGGGCAGATGCATTCATTATTAATATTTGGTTTTTTTTTAAATAACATGTATCCCTCCTCCAAAAAATAGGTAGGTGACAGAACAACACTGCATTCTTGCAAAACAGGGAAAATAATTTTGAATTCAATTGGGATACTTTAATTGGGATGATTAATTGTGTCTAATTTCTAATGCTTTAATATTCTATCTAATTTCTTGCCTAGGCTTTACCTTATGAATGTACCTTGGAAAGGTTAAAAGTCTATACAAAAAAGAAAAGACCTCTCGGATTCTGTTATTCTCCATGCAAAACTAAAAAGTCTTTAAAATTTTGCTTTTGCCCCAGGAGATTCCTAGATGCACCCACCTAAGACCTTCACTGCTGGTTCTTAAAAATCGTAACAATCCAAACTCTACAGATTTCGCTCACTTCCTCAGTCACACTAATTGAAACACAAGTTGAAATCAGGGGTGGGTTTCTACTGGTTCTGTCCACCTCTGTAGAACTGGTAGCTCTGAAGAGCAGCAGACATGGAACCGGTTCTATGTCTGCTGATGTTTTTGCCCACCCGTCCACCTGGACTCTTACCTGACCTTTATTTCCTGATTTTTTCAACTTCAGCTGCCGTGCGAGGCTCAGGGGGCTTTTTGAAAGGCTGCTTCTCTGCACGCAGCATGCTGATGACGATTTACAGACAGGTGACGGCAGCGTGCAGGGAAGCCCATCGTAAATCACCGAACCTCATAAATGACCGAACTGGTAGTTAACCTGTCGGATCCCACTCCTGGTTGAAATCCCATCACCACAAGAACACCTGCATTAATTGTGGTGTCTAATTTAGAGCTGATGCCAGAAACTTTACCCTCAAAATCCAAAGTAGGCTACTGAATGGGTATCCGATGAGTCTGTCTCACAATTAGATCTGAGTTGCCCACAAAATAAGATGCAAATTTTTCACCTATGCTTGTAAGGATTTCATTTTCTCTGCTATTGGCTCTCAAGCACTGGCACCAAAGCACATTTTATGAAGTCAGCTTCCTTTTTCAGATTTCCTGTACTGATGTGATAATTCCTCCTTATCCATTGAGAGGAGTTAGCCATGTTTTGAGTACTCAAAGTAATATAAAACAAACTAAAGGAATGCACAAATAACAAAAGCTGGGAAGAGCCTTCCTTTCATAAGAACAAATAAAGCCATTTTTGTTTTGTGCTGGAAGAAAAGTCAAATAAATCAAGAAAAATCAGCAGCTGGAAAAGTCAAATAAATCAAGAAAAATCAACCAAGCTGGAGCCCAAATTAAAATGAATCAAAGCAGGATATGCTATTCAGAAAGGCTGCTACTGCTTTCTCATCCAAACTCTAACCCCTTGTATCATCAAATTTCCATGACCACCAAATGAGTCCCCAAGCTCATTTGGGATCACTGCCCCCGATAGATGTTGTGAATATGATTTACAGTTCTTGTTGATGGTGAAGGCAGACCACAAAAGGAGATGCTACACTCTACTGCACATGAAATCATAAGCTGACCACAAAATACATAGTCATTCCTGCGTCAGGGCTACCCTCCAAAGCAACCTCAAAATTACCATGCGGCAGCTAAGACTCACCACATACAAAACTTTCTGGGACCACTTCAAGAATATTTTTGCCCTTTAATGATTCTGGATGGGCACAGGTGGCTTCCACAAGCAGCTGTTGTTTTTTCTTGGTTAACCAAAGTGGCAACCACTTGAGCTGACAATCACAGAGGAAGCTCTCGCTGTTGATGCGGCTAGGAGAAAGCAAAGGAAACAACGAAAAGAATAAAACGTTTTCAGTAAACTTGCAATAGAAGTGTTAAAAACCTTCATGAGACAAGCGTGTGAAGATGATCTGCATTAGTTCTTATATGAATGTCAGCCTTGGACCGAATTATTCAATACTGTGCCTCCACGCCAGTCCAACACATCATTTTGTACCTGTATGAAGAAGGCTTTGCTCCATCATAAGGCTTTCCAAACTGATTCATTTAACCATCTGAATCCAAACAGATTCATACAAAGCTACTGTCTGTAAATGGAGGGGAAGGAATTTTAATTTTACTTGGAAAAGTGTCATATAAAGATATAGGTCCCAACTTAAGCAGACCATGGTCACATCCTGTGGGTGCTAATTTCATTCTTTAATACCGTCTTTCAATGAATATTACACAGTAGATAACATCTGGATAACCCCAATCTAATAAGCAAGTAATACACTTTTAAAAAGGAGAAGTTCAAAATTTAAAGATGGAAAAATTACCAAAAACATGTTTGAAATTCAGAATATAACAAAACTAGTTTAGCAATAACCACATATATATTTAATCCAGCATTTTCCTTTCCACAACAGCTATCATAATTCTTTGGGAAGCTCTCAAGCACAGCATAAAGTATTGTGTATTGTGACATATAATTTTGACTTTTGTTGCATAGCAGCTGATACATATTAGCATGACAATTAGCTTTTGAGAAATTCCCTAATTCAGTCATTAGTAAACATATTCTTCTTTAAGCTTTTGATTTATACTTAAAACCTAGTTTAGTGATCATCAATTCCTTTTGAGGTAGATCATCCAAATTACTTTGTATATTTCTAAATGACTGTCCCAATACCTGAAGTGAAAATGAATACGCCCTTTAAATCTACAAATATCGGTTATTTGATAACCACGGGTTTACCACATGAATAAACCCTATGTTTGAATAGAATAAAGTTTAAGTGATTTGTGGTTGATTTTGGACAGAGCCATATAGGGGTCCCCCCCTCCTCCTTCAACAATAAACCTGTAAATTTAGCTCCTGGACATCTGTAAAGAGCGACACAATATTTTAAAGAGAGGGAAAGTACAGAATATATATCACAAAAGCGAATGTGACAAACAAGATTCTGTTGACATAGTTGAAGTGACAAATCTACTAACCCGTTTATAATTCACTGTTTCGTTGCAGACGTCTCATTATCCAACTAGGTAACATCATCAGTGCTACCAGTTGGGTAATGAAACGTCCATAAGAAGATAACCAATTTCAGAGAGCACCAAGAACCCAACTTCATTGCCGAGTTACAAATATTCTCTTCTGCTAATACCATTTGTAATACTCTCCTTCTTAAATGGGTTCAAGGATCAAATTCAAAGTCAGCTTATTATCGAAATTTCATCATACAGATATAAAAGGGGAGAATGAGAAGGGCAGGTATTTCACTATATGATCCACATGACTAGAGGACGGGAGTTTGGACTTCCTGAGCGCAATGGAAAAAGGCAGAGCTGCAGCCCAATGAAATCAACCACAAGGAAGATCTAATTTCACCAGTTATGGAATTTTACTATCTGACATCTGCTCTCTTGCAAAAATAGCTTGTAAGAAGAAGAGTGCAGGGAACAATGGAATTATTGATAATATGGAAAAGAGCTATTGGAGGGAGGAGTTGCCGGAGGAAATGTCACAAAAAACGGACCAAAATATAGAGCAAACACTTATTAGGATTCATTCCTTACAGTTCTTTCAGGTTTTTCAGCTTTGCAAAGGCATCCTCTTGAATAGACCGTATGGCGTTATTCCCAAGGTTCCTATAGAAAGTAAGCATTTATTTTAATTTATAGACATACATAGAAGATACACTCTATAGGTATAGTTTCTTTTAATACAGCACTTTGTGATTTTCCACTTATTCGTAGTATCTCTAGTAAATAGAGGAGGTGCAGAATTAGGGCCCGAATGCATTTATACATCATACTGACTTTATCAGGACATGACATAGTGAATCTCTCACCTGTCCACTTTCCGTTCCCATCCAATTTCTATTATTTTTTGTTTTACTGAATCCTAATGGTGGTTAATGAAAAAAGCAGAATTTATTTATCTTATTATACAGGTAGTCCTCCCTTAAACATTGCCCTGTTGAGCAACTATTCAAAATTACAATGGCGCTGTTACCACTGGTTCTTGCATTTATGATCATTGCAGGATCCCATGGTCACAGGATTGAGATTTGGGGGTTTTGCAATCTTTGTAACTGTGGTCACATGATCACATTTATACACTTCACAGCCAGTTTATGAATAGCAGAGTCAGTAGAGAAGCTGGCAGTAAAATCGCAAGTCACAATCACATTATGTTTAATGACCACAGGAGATTGCTTAACTCTACTGAGGCCATATAATATCTCACTAACAACCACATTATAGTTCCTATTGTGATTGTTAACCATGGACTACCTGTATTTCTTTTTTGCTAGCCAGTTAAGATAGCAATAGCACTTAAGACTTATATACTGCTTTACAGTGCTTTACAGCCTCTCTAAGCAGTTTACAGAGTCAGCCTCTTTCCCCCATCAATCTGGGTTCTCATTTTATCAACCTCGGAAGGATGAGTCAACCTTGAGCCTGGTGAGAATCGAACCACTTGAATTGCTGGCAGCCAGCAGTCAGCAGAAATAGCCTGCAGTACTGCATTCAAACCACTGAGCCACCACGGTTCTTATAAGATACAGGTTAACTTCATATTATGCCTTGGAGATAAGTTTTTCAGGGCAAAACTGAAATGGAATTTGCTGCAGCTTATTGTTTTGGTTTAATGTTACATATGAACTGGCCCATGCGTAGTATTATTCTCAACCCATTATTATTATTATTTTAGTAGCTTAAAGTTGATTTTTTTAAAAATAGTACATCTGCACATATAACTCAGTTCCAATTGCTTGGTAAATCTGCCAGCATTTTAAATACCAACATTTTTAGCATTTCATCTGGCCAATTGCTGAAAAACTGTACTTGAAGCAAAGAACACGTAGTATTTTAAACTTTAACCCCCTTCTCCACCTACCCAACCCTTTTTCAAAGGAAGCCCATTGCTCTTTTGCAATAAGATTTGGGCAAGTTAGAAAGAACAGAGAGAAGAGAATTTCAGAACTTCAGCCAACTACGCCGGGGGGAAAACAGCAAAAACCAACTCCAAAATCTACTTCATACAAACACACATTGCAATTAAAATGTCTTTAATTGGCTGGTCCCCAAGTAAAGATGTCTTAGCTGTAATTTGTAGACATTTGCACATGAGTAAAAACAGCAAGGATGTGTAAAAACAGCAGACATTTTAAAACAGGATCCAATCCTTGCAGAAGGATTATCCATGCCCAGGGGAGAAAGGGGCTTCAATGCCAACTATCTAATTCACTCTCCAGCCTACACTCTCTGTTCAAAAAAAGTTAGGTAAAAAAGTAGTAAAGTTAGGTAAAAAAAAAGTATCTTCTACAATGGTATTCTTCCTCTTTGGATTTTGTGAGTATGTGTTTAAAAAATTAGCAAGTACAAAAAACAAGCAAAACAAACAACCCTCAAACAGAATAACCCCAGGGGTCTTTAGGACTCTTAATATCATAGACTTATTTTCCACCAAATGCTGTCCTTAATGCCAGCAGAGGGAGTCAAAGCGAGGACGATGGGAGTAGAACTGATCTTGATCAAAGTTGCCATCTCCACGAGTGGGAATATTCAAGGAGACAAGAGATGTAAATCCTCTGATATTCAACTAGCTTTCCTGCCACTCTAGCCTAATTTATTGTAAATATATTCAGGCAATGACATAAAAGAGCAATTAAAGTTACAAGGGTTGTTTTTTTTTTCCACCCTGTTAGCAAAGATAATGGTGAGATATTTTGACCCCAACTTTTTTGTAGATATATGCTCAGTGCCAAATTTGATGCACCTTCAAATTTTTGGGAAAGGATAATAATTTCTCAGGAAGGTTTAAGATTTTTGTGAATAAAAAAGAGCTGTTCCAATATAGATTTAAAACACACACACACACACACACACACACACTGTAACTGGTCATGTGTTCTACAAATTTCTTCCTAGCAGGGGTAAAAAAAAAAGAAGAAGCAGCAGAGCCAAAGTTGGAGCTGACTTATAATGAGAAGGAAGCAGCTGGCTCTCAGGAAGGGAGCTTCTCAGCTTACAAAGATGCTATTAAATTGCTTGCAGGCCGTTGCAGCAACCATTCCTGGCAAGCCTTCCCTTTCCCACCCAGCCCCTCCTTCCTCTCCCAACCTGCAAAGCCTTGTGGGTTACTCACAGGTGTTCCAGGGCCTCCAAGCCGGAGAACGCCTCCTTGGCCACAGACTTGATCTTGTTCCCAAACAGGGTCCTGCAGTTGCCAAACACCCAGCAAGCCAGATAAGCAGCAGCCAGAGGAGGAGGAGAGAAGGTGTGGGTGGGGGAGAGAAAGAGAGACAAGAGGAGAAGAAATTAGTGAGCGTCTCTCTGATGAACCATTTCCATGTAAGGTGCTGGAAATACAATCTGTTAAGATTAAGGAAGCATACTCTCTCCCTTTCCCTGAAATTAAATACTTTTATCTTTATTAGAACTTAATAGTGATGATAGCTTTATCCAGGACACTCTGTGTTGGGTTAAGAAGTTCAAATTTGCTCTGGACAAGGGGGGGGAAGGCCACTCAGGATGTGAGCTGACTTTGGCTTATCAGCCCAAACACCATTGAAACAAGACATTGGATTCACCACCGGACAGTTCACCCTTGATCTTTTCACAGTTGGTCATAAGCGGTTTTCAAAACAGACCACAACGTTCCAAACTTTTTCCAAGTTTCAAACTATAGATCAGGGGTGTCAAACTCAAGTCATCACAGCGGCATCACATGACTTATTGGGACTCCCCCCCTTTACTAAACCGGGCATGGGCGTGGCCAGCATATGATGCATCCGGTCCGCGGGCCATGAATTTGACAGCCCTGCTATAGGTGGACCTTCTCCAGATCCTAATTTGATGCCCTCCTATCAGATCTACTGGCGGGAAGATTTTGTAGGATTCCTCATTTATAGAAACTTTGCCGGTATGGATCGACAGGTAGACACTTTTAGCTTTTCTATGATGCCCCAAGATATGCTCTAATGGCCCAATCATTTCCAAATATGAGGGCCATACAGATACATTTTATATTTATTATTTTTAAGGGATACTAATAATCCCACACTCACATATCAGAAGGCCAAAGATCTTTAAATTATTCAACTGTGCAAAACTTTTGTTGTTTTATTGTCCTATTATTTTTTTCCAACAATAAATTGCCATGTTTAAATCACTTCCCTTTTTACTGTATTCTTTTGTTGAAAAGGCTGATCAAAGACTGTAATAAAGACATTTGATTTGGGAGTTTTCATGCTATGTTTGAGGAGAGGACAGAGAATTTTTGGAAGAACATGTTACCTCCACCATGGCAAGTTTAGTCAATGGTTTTCAAAGTTCAGAGACAAAATACCTTTTGTCTTGGGCAGAACTCTCTTACTCCCTCAGAGATTTATTAAAGAAAAAACGTCAAAATTTTATTTTCTAGTGCTACCTTACCTCATAGATTCTCTTCTGACTTGCTAGCAAAAACTCTGACAAAAGCATTTCAAGGTCTTTTTATTCCAAACATTTCATATAGAATTTAGAATTTCTCTTCTAATTATAGAAAAATAACATTGATCTGATCATGGACTTAAAGTACACTGAAAGATACTTTTTTTCCAATGCCAATGCCTATGAAGTTGCTTACCAACAGGATCTATAAGCAAGCCAACATGGGGAATTAGGGTTTTTTAAGATGATTGTTTTTCTTAGCAAAAAAATATGGCAGTTTCCTTCTGATAGCCAAGGTGACTAAAAGTCTTGGTATGGCACACTGTAACATGTGGCTTTAGCTTTGTTGTTCTCTAATTTACTCTTTGCAACTTCTGGGAAAGAAATGGAAGACTTAAGATTGCTCCACAAAAAGCAGAGTGAACAACCACAGCAGAATGAAGAACCACCAAGGAGACTAGCTCTTTACAATTCCTCTCTGCATAAGGAGATGGCTTGAGATCGGCCACAAGTGCTCTAGACAGTTGCTACTCACAAGGGGACTGCAAAATAGTGAGCTTAGAGCTCTGATAGATGAAAGAATAGTCATCTTTTTGTTCAAATTGGTTAGCGCCTTTGAGGGGATACCATGTTCAAATATTTATTTTTTAATCACTTTTGGAAATTGTAACTTAATTATAATTTTAGCTATTAGGAACTTTTGAATTGACAAGTGTTGGAACTTAAACAGATTTTTTGGGGTGGGGGGACAAACAGCAAAAAGATGGACTTAATGGGCTTAATTAGGACTGAAATGATGTTTATGGATTAGTTTACCAATAAAAGATGAGATATGGAAAGAAGTTTGTTGCATAAGAGAAGGTGGTAGCGTGATTAAAATGCTTATACTTTTTGTAATGAAGCAGCAAATTGTTTTCTTATATATTTCTTTTCTTTTTCTTTACTATATTATTTTCTCTTTCTGTTCTGTTTCTTTTTTTCACCTTCTATTTTTTATTTTTCCATACCCTTTAGTTTATAACTATAATAGGTAATAATTAGTACAATTTTCAATAAGTTCCTTACACTTTGCAATACATATTAAGTAAGAAGCGTACTTTTAAAACAAAGGCAATGCAAGTCAATTTTAGCATACCCTTTGGCTCTGCCTTCCTTATAGAGAAATTGCCGCAGGGGGACATTCAAATATTCTGGTCATGAAATCAAATCTAATAGATACTTGATTCCTACAATCCAAGAAATGTTTGAAACTTTCCTAGTTCTGCTGGCGCCCCATAGTTGGAGCTAAATTAGCCCTGCGGAGCTTGGTTTGGGATAATATTGATAGTATTATTCTGTTACTTATCTGATTTCTAACATTTTCCTTTCTTCTTTTTAAAAATTAAATATAGCCCATCCTGAATCCTGATGACAGAAGAGATTAAACTTCTGCAACAAATTAATTCAGGAGGATACGGTATGGGGACTTTTGGAATGCTTCTTTAATTTCAGGTTTTTGTTAATACTTCTGTAACTCTCTCCCCTGAATAAAGACACGAATCAAGTACAATTAGAACACAGGAAGGTCAGAGAAACTGTTCAACTTGCAAATCTTATACACTATGTTCAATGTAGTGTGATTGTCCATAGATTTTGAGAAAGGCCTTCCATCAAACTGTACTCTTTGATGTCTATTTGGCTAGCTCTGTCATAAAGAAATCTAGGTTATGCATATTCTGCACTTTTCTTGAAAAATTTTAAAAAAGAATGAAAAGCATTAAAATATTATAAAGGTATTTTAAAAATAAATAAATAAATATCTTGACCAAATTCTAAAATTAGGAAACTATGTGTCTAAATGTGAGGAAAATGCTATGTTCAAGATCCTGCTACTGTGAGATTAACCTAATGTTAATGTACACATTTCTTAGGAGTAATTCTTTTTCTATGAGAACAAAGAGAATTTTAGGAAATGTTACTCAGTGCAAAGTCCATAAACAATAGCCTTTAGCACAAGGGTGTCAAACTCATGTCGTCATGGCGGCATCACATAATGTATTGGGATTTTTTCTCTTCCGCTAAACTGGGCATGGGTGTGGCCAGCACATCCGACCTGCGGGCCAGGAGTTTGACAACCCTGCTTTAGCAGCATGTTAATAAGCCTGGCTGTTTTTTTAAAAAAAGCTAAGTAGGATTGAGTCTGGTTAGTATTTGTACTGGAGACTTGTAGGATAGACTGAAGAAAACAACAGATCCTTGTAGTCACCAGACATCAAGCTTAACTTAAGGTAGTCTTTACTTGAAACAAGATAGACTTATCTAGACATACATATGTACAAAAATAGGAATGCTACTTGCAAATGCCTATCATGAGTGTGAGACTAGATTTATACTACAGATAGTCCTCGCCTTACAACAGTTCATTTAGAGGACCATTCAAAGTTACAATGGTACTGAAAAAATAATTTATGACCATGTTTCACACTTACGACTGTTGCAGCATTCTCATGGTCACATGATCAAAATTTAGACCCGTGGCAACTGACTCATATTTATAACAGTTGCACTGTCCTGGGGTCATATGATCACCTTCTGCGACCTTCTGACAAGCAAAGTCAATGGGAAAACCAGCTCCACTTAACAACCATGTTGCAAGCTTAATAACGGCCATGATTCACTTAACAACTGGAATATGAAAGGTCGTAAAATGAAACAAAGTTCATTTAACAAATGTTTCACTTAACAAGAGAAAGTCTGGGCTCAATTGAGGTCGTAAGTCGAGGACTATCTGTATATTGAGGGATGGAAACATTTGGCAAGTAATCTGTAAGAAAAGCAAAAGATTATTTCAGTGCTTTATATAAATAGCTTTGATGAGTGGCTATTTTTAGCAAGAAGATACCATATGTCTTCTTTGGTAAATCCCAATAGTTGAGAATGACTAATAATATAAAAGAACGGAACCTAACTGGAGAAGCAAGCTATCCCAAGTAAATCAGATTTGCTTAGTTGAATGTTGCTTTTCACTATAATCAAGAAGCAGCAGCAATTAGGTAAAAAAGAAATTACAGAACAAGTTTATACAATCTGTTTTCTGTGATAGATGCATCATATGTAATTTAATCTTAAATTCTTACACACATGAATGTGTGTCTCAAGAAAGTAAAACAAAAAAAAATATTCTCCAAAACAAATGCAATAGTGAGAAGAAAGTAGTTATTCAGGATTTGAATATTTGAGGACTTTACAAAGATGCTTGGGGTCTCTGACCGGTTTTTATAGATCAGGGTTAGATTATTCTTTATGTTCCACCATTGAGATATGTAATTAGGTCATGTCTGCACTTCAAATTTTAAAAATTTGATTTAATTGTCTTGGTTTTTTCCTCAATAAAACTCTGGGGATTAAATCTGTGTGAGAAAGCCAAACTTCTGACAAATTTTTGAGTTTCAGCATTTAGTTGAGCATTTCCAGGAGGTCTCTCAAGAGGAGGTTTTTCCATTATGGATGGAAAAGAGGATCAACACACTATCCCCACATAGTTTGGTTGCAAACAGCCAAACACAACCAGCAGTGTAAAGGCCACTTCAAACTTAAAAGGTGGGGGAAAGGCTCAACACTACCCACAATGGAGAAATAATTGATGATGGAGTACAGAGATAGCTAGCTTGATCACAGAAAAGGTAATAACTACATGAATGGCTGATTTTTATATAGATTGTTTTGCAAGAAACATGGAAAAATACGAACATATGACTTGTGGTTTTGATTATTAGAAAAAAATAGATGGAAAAAGTGAGCTTTTTAAAATCTTAAAGTAAGAGGTAATTTTGTAATCATACATAAATTTTCTCTAGAGGATTCGATTTCTTTTCATTCTTTCTTACTGCACTTTTTGGGGTTTTTTCTTCTATTTTGTATTGGTTTATATTTTTACGTTATTTTAAAAATGTTTAATAAAATTTATTTCTAACAAAAGCTTAGAGGTGGGGAAGAAATATGTAGAGTTATTCACTGATCAGTAAAAATACATTTCATTGCTTTCAGATAATTATTTTCCATATACCTGGTTTGTTTTCCCAAACTCACACTTGGGTTTACTTCTTGGCTACTCGTTTGCATCTTCTCTGTTGCCTTTCCATAAAAAAAATGTTTTCCTTGATACACTTTTACTTTTATTTCAGTATTATTGGTACGCAGGTTTTTTTCTTTTAAATTGATCAGCGTATAAAGTGAATGAAATAAAAGTATATAAAAGGTGCACAAAGCATGGAATACAGTGACATGTCTGTCCCTATTTTAACTAATTGCAGGAATGTTATGAAGAAAAATATCCAAAGCTTCCTGACAAGGCCATGTTTATTGATTTTTTGTTCCCAAAAAGAATGGAACTAAAATCAGACCCATGGACACTTTTTCCCTTCTCAAAATTGCCAAATTTTGGCAAAAAAAGGTCCAAAAAATTAGGACTATTTCTAGACATCAGTTTTTCTCAGTGTTAATTTTTTGATTGCTCTTCTGAGGCAAAGTTTTAATTTAAGCTTGCTCTCTCCTCCTCTCCTCAGTGGAAAATGTTATCTATAATTCAGAGAAGGCTGACGTCTTTGCTTGTCCTTTCTCTCCTGTTAACACCTCCACTTTGATGAACAGGGTGCTTGAGTACTCACTGCAATCTCCTTTCAGTAGCTTGTCCACACAGATCAAAAGAGGAACAGCTCTTAAAACTGTCTCCAAAACACTGGAGTAATTATTAATTCATGTGGAGGTTTCCTCTTAAGTGTCTCTCTCTCCCTCCTTCCCTTACCTATGTGTCTTTATGTTAATAGAGTAAAATGCTTCAGTCTGACAGTTTAAAAACAGTACCCAGCATATAAAAGTTTATTTTGATTATTTTTCAAACAAAAGATGTTATTCATTTATATTAAAAACGACCACCAAAAAAACTGGTTGATGTATAGGTTTTTTTTTTAAGTACATACTGGAAAAAACAGATCGCATAAGACAAGCACTATCATACAAGAAGATTCCAGAATAGGTGAAAGCTGTTGCATGAGGACAAGTCAAGAGATACATTAGTCTATTCAAGAGAGGGTACACTATCAATTCCCCAGATCCAGCCAGCTGTCCAAAGTACCTGGTATAGCATGGAGCCTAATCTACAGGTGCAGAGCTTTTACTACAGAGTACCTATCTATTTCTTTTAGAAACTTAACTAGAATGCCAGATAAAAGACATTCATCCCATTCCCTACTAGCACTGATGATATTACCTAGTTTAGTAATGAAATGTCTGCAAGAAAACAATCAAGGTCAGAAAACACCAAGGAGAAGCACTTTCCTCCTTTTTCCCTTACCTGACTTTGCCCACATTAGTGTCTATGCTTAAGTTAGTATGAATGACTTTCTCTCTTCTGCTCCAACGAAGCACATGTGTGAGAGTATGCATAACCATACTCACTAGCTCGTTCCTGCTGATGTTGTTTTTTGCCAATTCTACAGCCCACCCACCAACTTCACTCTGGAGGGCAAGTTCTTGAAAAGAGAAATCTGCTCTCTCTCCCTCTGCAGGAGCCACACACACAGAATTAAGGAACCCAATCACACTAAGTTACTAAGTTCTGATTTTTGTTCGGAATGGCCCTTTCCTAGTTAGCTATCTAGTATGCCAATTAGAGGGCATGGTACTTTAAACAGACATAATGCTAACGGTGGGGGCATCAAGTGAGAACCACTCTCTCCTTCACGCATCTGTAATCATGTGAGGACTAATATCCGAACAAAGCTAAGCTTTTAGTCAATTTCACAGTATGCCATGTAATGGTCTCCTGCAGGCATATCAAAGGATTAAGGGAAGCAGGAATCCTCTACAGCTTTTCAATAAAAGTATGAGTAATCATCACTCATACATTTGGACACTTGGTAGATTTGAAAACTGAAATTCCTCTTCCAAGTTTTTGTCGATTTTCCAAGGTTAGATATTTATTTCAAATTACTTTTTAGTATCTTTCCTGGACAACTATGGCTCATAGTTTTGGGGCTTAAAATTGAATTAAATCACTATGCTATATTGGAAATCATTATCTCTTTTACAGAACAAAATCTTTATTTCATTGATGCTATGAATTCATATCTTCCTGCATTAAAAAGAATGTAAAAGAATATCACTGTTTTTAATTTTTATTGTGTGGTTTTACTATGTTTGTAGAATGGTTTCTCTTAACTCACAACATCTTCCAGCTTTCACTCTCTTTACAGAGTCAGCATATTGCCCCCAACAATTTGGGTCCTCCTTTTACCAACCCCGGAAGGATGGAAGGCTGAATCAACCTTGAGCCAGTCAAGTTCAAATTCCTGGCAGTGGGCAGAGTTTGCCTGCAATACTGCATTCGAACCACTATGTCACAATGTCTGGGAAGGCATGCAGGAGATGTAACTTCAAGAAGTGCAGCACAAGTTGAGAAGGAAGCACAAGAGGTGTGGCAGGGTTGGGCAGGTTCATGAGGGTATGTGAGAGGCCCCATGTCTGGTAAGATGCATGGCACAGGTTGGTGTGTGTCTGTGTGGGTATAATGTGAACGAGGAAGGCGCACAGGGGTGCACAAGTTAGCATGGCCGGCGAAGCACAACAGTTTCAGTGCAGAAGGACTGGGGAAAGCTAGGCCTACTGAGGAAGACTAACCCTACTGTTTTGCTATATTCCCCACTGACTTTATAGGGAAACTAGCAGGAAAGGTTGAAAATGGTGATCACATGATTATAGAGAGCTTGGCAACTGACTGCAAAGGCAAATGGGTTCCCAAGCACTCAAATTGTGATCAAGTGACTGCAGGGATTCTGGAAAGGCCAGAACTCTGAGGACTGGTCATAATTGCCATTGCTCAACAGTATCGTAACTTGGAACAATCGCTGGTTGAACGGACATAGATCAAAGACTAGCTGTATCAGCAATATAGTCTCCCCTGGAACAAAAGCTGAGGGCATTTTCTGTTTAAAAGACCACCATCTGAACACAATGCAAAAAAAAATCAAATGTACACCTCACTTTCACTGGAAGACACAAAGTAAGCAAATTGTCAAGAATAGAGAGCGAAACAAATTTATCATTTGAGGTTCATAAAATAAGGTGACTCTCTTTTATACTTGACAAAAAAAAAACATTTTAGATATACAAACTAAGAAAAAAAAAAGTATAGTCAGAGTTTTAATTATGGCCAAGTGAGCTTCTAAGGCATGTACTAGTTAGTAATAAAAATATTTGACCTGCACATGATAGAAATTCAACAGATGTTCCACTTTCTCCCATCCCACTCCTAATATACATAGAGATATAGGAAGTTGTTCGGAAAAAACAACTTTTGTTTTCTAAAAGCAAAACTTATCCGATACTCACAGCATGCTTAGGTTTTCCAGGCCCGTAAATGCTCCACTGGTGTCTTCTATTGTCCCTGAAATCTCGTTATGATCCAGATTCCTAGGGAGAGGATGACAAAAGAAAGATCGCAATCAATTTCCCAGTTTGTGAGCCCAGAATTCAAAGAGGCTCACAAAGGCCAACCTTTAGGAAACCTTCAAAGACACTGCCTTTTGTTCCTGTAGCATAAAACTGTCATCTGACGCATTTGTAGAAAAACAGTAGTAATTTATTCTAGTTGACTAGATCCGGCCTCTTCCATATTGTTTTCTTTCAAAGAAAACTCCTACAAATTGTGCTTCTGCTATCTGTTTCTCTTCAACTAAAGTTAGGCCTTTACTTCTTCTGGTGTTCAGAAAGCGTAAGAAAAAACTTATTTTACACCCCGCCCCCAGAGTTTTCTTGGAATTGAGTGGTCTTAATAAATCCAATAAAAATCAATAACTAGAAATAAGTCCAGAGGTGCTTTTATTTTAAAAGCAACTGGACTTTCTGATATTTCTTTAAGACGTTTCTCTTCTCATCCAAAAAGCTTCTTCAGTTCAGCTTCTTCAGAACTGAAGAAGCTTCTTAGATGAGAAACGAAATATCTTTAAAAAATAATCAGAAAGTCTAGCAGTCTTTAAAATAAATGGACCTTTGAGACAACGACGAACTACATGAATGAGAATCTTCAGACAACTAGACGTAAGGATGAGAATGTGCAAATAAATACAAATACAGTCATTATGGTTTTACTGGTGTTGAGTCACGGCAGGGGTGTTCCTGGGCTTTAGGGCATAGCTCAGCTGGTAATATAAATGTGGCTACAAAAAGCTCCTCTTCCCTCCCACCCACCCACTACAGAAATCAAAAGAGTGGGGCCTGGGTTATAAAGGCAATAAAGCAATCAGGAGAGAAAAATGGGATCCAGGGGTAGATGGCAAAGCATTTGAAGTCCAGAGATTGAGCTGCACGAATTACGGTAACAATATCATTTCTATTTTTATGTTTCGCATGGAGTCAGTTTGCTCTTTATTCCAGAGTAAGTTCCTTGTTTCCTTCCATTTCTCTTTTTTGCAAAGAGAAATCGATCTCTGAAGGGTCGGGAATTGGCACATGATCGTCCTGCTGTATGTGAGATGAACTGAAGGACTTTGGGGGAATTTAGGATGGGGTGAGATTTCTACAGCACCCTTTTTTTAAAAAAAAAAAAAAAGTTAACTGACCTTTACATTGCATTTTGTATAAAAGGAGAAAGAGAGTTTACTGCTTCTTCCAAAAGAACATCCTTTTGTGAGAAACGCGCTTTCTCATAAATGATTTTTTTTTAAAGAATCCAACATATAGGGATCCAGTATTCCAATTCAGTTTTCTTTGCATTCACTTTGCTTTTCTCACAGCCTCTGTTGCCAATTTCCTATTCTTTCTGGCTGGCTGGCCCTGAAAGCATACTGCCTTGTTAATCATTCTGCTGTGAGGTCTCTGGGACTGACCTCTATTTGAATAGCTTCTCATTTCAGCAGTTTCACACCCACCAAAGGCTTGTCAACAATAGATCGTAATTAAAGCATGCCCAGCTCTTTTTCACCAGGTGCAGGGGCTGATGGGCCTTCCTCTTGATTCAATTAGAACTTGCTCTCCCACCCTCTTTCCTCTCTGTGTACTGGACACAAAAGGAGACCAAGAATTAGCTGCAATCCAAACACTCTTTTCAGTTTGGAAAAAGTCTTTCGTCCTTTTCTGTGCCAGCTGCCTAGGAGCAACCCCCTTTCTGAAAACAGGCATGGGATTGAAAAGTGGCTCTGGGAAAGGCAAAGAAACATAAAGCCCGTCCTCACTTCAATAAAAGGAATAAATAACTGCACAGTGCAGTAACCAAGGGGGTAAGTCTGTGTTTCTTTTCCATTAAGCTCCAACTTCAAAAGAGCTTTGGAGAAAAGAATTTTAAATAAGTAATTTGGAGAACTGTTCATTTGGTGGAAGGACATTATTTTATTTCAAAACAAAACAAAACAAGGGTCCTATAAAATCATTCTGGTTTTCAGCTAAGGGTTTCACAAAACCAAAAGTATCAACAATTGTGCGCATAGAATGGCGAGTCAATAAAAGCAGAGATTCAATTAAAGAAGAAATATCCCATTAGTACAGGAGTAAAATGTCTCCTTGAACACAGTTATGGCACTTTTCTTCCTTAGTTGATTCTGGAGGCAATATTTGCTAGACTGGAAGTTTCCCAGAAGCTGTTAAAAGGAGAGAAGGTCATTCTCAGATTATGTCCTCTTAGTACCAACAATTACTATGGTACAGTTCATCCACATAGTGTTAAATCTGGGGTGGATATAATTGTGTAAATGTCTATGGAGATTCTCAATCATCCAGGTCATGGTTATTCCAAAGATGCTTTTTTCCAAAAGGCAACTGGACCAGTGGTGGGTTTCAAATTTGTTTACCATCGGTTCTGTGGGTGTGGCTTGGTGGGCGTGCTTTGCGCACATGCAGAGGGTTTCCTACTAACCTTCTCCTGCAATCCTGCACTCTCCCTGTGTCTTCAACAGCTGACACGCAGGCGATCGGCTGTGTCGCGCAACGCAGCTGAGGTCGAAAAGCAGGAAATAAAGATCATTATAGAGCCGGGGTGGGTGAGAGGGCCCAGCAGCTTATCGTCGGAGCTACCACTGGTAGAATGCCACCACTGAACTGGACTTTCTTAGTTTTTTTTTTTTTCCTTTAAAAACTTAACTTCTCATCCAAGAAGCTTCTTCAGTTCTAACTAGTGGGGAATGGAAGGGTTTGTATTCTTTGCAGTCATTTGATCATTAGCACTTTTCCTTTCATTTGAAATGGGAGTAAAAAAAAAAAGCCACCTATTTCAAAACTGAACAGTCCTCTCTCAACAGAGAAGAAGGGATACAACACTACATATCTCCTCCTATTTACAATCCAGTCCTTTCAATGGTCCCAAAAATGTTCCACGACCGTTTGTACTTTAATTCAGGTGACTGAGGATACAGATAAACTCGCAAGGGGCCTCAATGACTCTGGAGAAGCTAACAGCCGATCCTCAAAGTGCTAATGACCATATGACTGCAAAGAATATAAATCCTTCCATTCTCCACCAGTCAGTCAGAACTGAAGAAGCGTCTTGGATGACAAGCAAATGGTTATCAAAGAAAAAAAAATAACCCAAGAAAGTCCAGTTGCCTTTTGAAAAAAGCCCTTTTGGGATATTCATTGCCTAATGAAGAGAAGGCAAAAGCAAATATCAAAACCTATCCCTTTTATTCCTCTCAAGATTTAATCTGACAAAAAGAAAAATGTAAAACTCGTACAGAACACGTAAGCTTTTGAGTCCTTTGAATACTCCTTCTGCAATGTGACTGATGGAATTGTGACTCAGGTGAAGGATCTCGAGGCTTCCCAGATCTGCTAAACTTCCTTTATCCAATCTGGTTAAGTTGTTAAATGACAAAGACCTGAGGGGAAAAAAGAGCAAAATTTCAGTATAAAGCATTTATTTTCCCTTCTTGACAATAACTCTACTGGATAGTTCCTTTGTCCTGGAAATAATTTAGTTCTAGAATATCCTAAATGTCTTTCCTATGGAAAGAGGGTCAAGAACATCCAAGTCAGATAAAGTATTTACTATACAGGCAAAATAAAGCCAAAAGCTAATTCATTTAACTTTACCAGTACATATGGATTTAGCCCAACAGCTCCTTCAGGTTCTCAGAACTTATTCATAGAGTCAAGCCCAATTATTTCATCTAGTCATTGGGAAAGTCAAAGCGTGTTTGCTTTCAGAGTGAGTTATCTTCAAGCTAACTTCAGGATCTTGGCTATACTACAGCAATCCTGCTAAAACATGGAAAGAATTGTCCATTTTTCTTTGAACCAAGGAAACAGGCATAAGACAGGATTCCATATATCCTTCCAACAATTCAGAAAGTTTTTAAGACTTGGCTTTTTACTGAGATGCTGGGATAGTTTATATAGGCAGAGAGTATGGAAGGAAGGTAGCTGAGCCTGGAGTAAGGCATCCAATGGGGGCAATTGTGACACAGGGTTTTTTGTTTTAGTGTTTGTGCTGTTTTAGGATTGCTTGATTTATTGGGTTAATTGTTATAAGCTACCCGTTTTTGTAAGCTATAACTTTTAAATAAACGTATGCCCCAAACCCCAGCTTCAGAGCAACCAATATACTGTAATATCATGATACTCAGGAACTGGAAGAATTGCAAAGCAGGGCTGGCATTCTGTCATCTGATCTCAGTTGCAATAAATGGTCAGCTCCAAATCATCAGGAAACTATAGTTTCCCACTAACTGAACATGCTATGTAAGTTGCTGTCTCCTTTTCCTAATTTTCTTCATTCATGTATCAGAATAGGAACATTTTGAGGGAATCCCTAATATTGCCTTGCATCTTACAGAGGCTCAAAACTCCCTATCCCTGACTACATAAAGACTGATTTGACTTGTTTTCCATTTCCCTTGCCCCTTTCTTTTAAAAGTTCTCCAACTTCCTCTATCCACAGTAAATAAAAGGTAGAATAAAAATTTGGACCCTATGTAATCCAGGCATGTTCTGAGGGCTGTTAATTCAAAAGTAGGAAACTCGGTGAGGCTCATGGATTATGTACCTATGGCTTCAGCAGAAGGTGGAGTTGCATTTTAGTCTGTGAGCAGCTTCTCTTCAAATAAAGCAACCTAAAATAGCAAAGTTTTATATGTACCCAAAGTTTTATATGGCATTTGTTCTTGTAGATTTGAGACAAAACTACAAAAGAAATACGGAAGAATGAGGCAAAAGTGCTTTAATAATACAGGTAGCCCTCAACATACGGCCATAATTGAGCCCAAAAATTTCTGTAGCTGAGCAAGACAGTTGTTAAGTGAAATTTGCCCCTTTCTTGGCACAGTTGTTAAGTGAACCACTGCAGTTGTTAAGTTAGTAACATGGTTGCAAATTGAATCTGGCTTCCCCATTGATTTTGCTTGTCACAAGGTTGCAAAAGGGGATCGATTACATGACCTCACAACACTGCAACCATCATAAATATGAGATAGTTAACAAGCATCTGAATTTTGATCACGTGACCATGGGGATGCTGCAACGGTTGTAAGTGTGAAAAACGGTTATAAATCAGCCTTTCCAATGCCATTGTAACTTCAAACAGTCACTACATGAACTATTGTTAAGTTGAGGACTGCTTATGATGAAGTGTGGGATGTTAAAGTTAATGACATCTGCCAAAACCAGAAGAGTCAGAAAAGAAACATTCCTAAGTAAAAATAGTATTTATTATCTCCTTGGCAAACCAATGGCATGTTTTTTTGCAAACGTGCGCCGAGATAGCAATGATATAACTAGGAGCAATGGAAGGCTTTTGGAAAAGCCTTCAGAAAGGCAAGGGACAACATAAATTAATTCCCAAGGAGACGGTGGTGTTGAATTATGAAGACATGGCAGCCAGTCAACATTATTTCCTCACCTGTGATGAAAGAATTTTTCAAAGGGAGAACGGAAATCCAATGCTAGCAGATAGCGCTAAGCACAACTGTTAAAAAACTTCATAGTTGGCAGCAGGTTTTTATTTTTTTGTCAGAACTGTAAAGACACATTTCTTTCTTTTTTTAACATCAACTAGAATTAGCCAAGAGCAAATTTCAAAATAAAGCTTTGTAGTATCCCTCTGCAATCAGCCAGAAAGAAGCATATATTTGCTCACATTTTGTACCCCTCCGCAGCCTGAATAGGGAAATATGTAGATTTATCAAAAAACATATTTTAATTCCAGAATGGGAAAGAAAAACCTCTCCCTTAAGGGATTTGTGAAGCCCCTTGTATTCTGGATAAACCCATAACACCTGTGTCCCTTGAATGACTGAATGTGTATCCTTAAAAGTCATTTTCAATAGCTTTCTTAACATTCTTTATCTGGCTATTTGGATAAAACTAAAACAGGCATTAACAAGAGAAGCAAACACAGTGCCAAACCCTTAGGTTAAAGAAAAATCTCAAAGATCTCTAGGGGACATCAATTGATGTTCTCCATAGCTTCACCGACATTTTAAAAAACATATATATGCATGTAGAAATGTATAAAAAGGGTATATGCATGCACACATTCAATTCATCTTTTATCCAGTGTTTTAAAAAGGTTTGAAATTAAAATAATGATAATAAAAATATACAAATTGACCAAGCATGGTTAGATACTGGAGAAAAGGTTTAAAAGCATCCAATAAGTTATCGAGATTAATAAAAAGGCTTTTAAAGAGAAGTTAGGGACAGATAAGGCTTGCTGGTGATCGAAATTAATATATGGATGCCAACTGTTGAAAATAATTTATCCAGCTGAAACAAACTTCTTTGACAGAAGTGGTATTGGGAGAAAAAATACAACTTTAGCACTGTTAATTACTGAGGAAGAAACAGTGTTTAAATATTCCCTAGTCCCAAATTTTGTAAATTAAAAAGTAGCATTTTAAAAGAGGGGTTAATAATTGCATTCTGCAAAATGTGAATCTTCTAAAAATCTTTCTCTCTTAAAGCACGGCCTACACCTACTGCAGTGCAAGAGTTTCTATTTTTATTTTCAATAGTGGCCTCCCAAATTAGCTAACTTACAGTTCGTTCAGCTTTCGGCAGAAGTTCCATCCAGCAGGACTGATACTGGATATCAGGTTGTTACTCAAATGAAATTGTTGAAGGGACAGCAGGCCAAACAGGGAACCACCGTTCACTTCTGTGAGAACATTGTGCTCCAGGTGTCTACGTGAAAGAACAAGCTGGACATTTTAAACTGCACATACACTTGCACCCGACACTGATTTTTCATACAATTTTTTTCAGGCAAATTCCTCAAATCTGTAATTTCTTTATCATATCTAAGAGAAAAAAAACCCACAATCCAAGTATCATGCTTATTTGATTTCTGGGATTATAGCTGACATGAAATTCCTTGCATGGTGTTCAATATTCTGTTTTGAATACTCCAATATTCTGTATTGAATACTCCAATATTCTGTTACTGATAAAAGTAAACTCACCTCCAAGTCAAGACTGACATTTCATAATGCTCATATGGTTATTTTGACAGTGAGACAGAAAAATCTTCTAAGATGTTTTTTGCAGTTTTCCAACTTAAAGACTCCCTCCCTCCCTTCCTTCTTCACCATAGGTGTCAAACTTGATTGCGGCATGTGACGTACCGTGACATTTTTTGCCTTTGCGGAGTTGGGATGGGCGTGGCCTATATGTGACACATCTGGCCCGCAGGCCGCCAGTTTGACAGGCCTGTTCTTCACTAACTGCCTCCCTCACTCTGAGTTCCACTTGGTACTGCCTCCATCATATGCCCTGAACAAGGGGTATATAATCTTTTTACACTCTAAGTCTGTACTGGAAAAATATTCAGGGGCAGGAGACAACATAACTTGATTTAAATGAATTAAAATTAATTGAATGTAGTTAACACAATTATTGTCTGTGTTTTTAATTATTGCCTCTTTTTTTACATTATGAACCACTATTAAGGAAGTAGCTCTTGGAAAGACTCAAGAATTGCAACCATACCTTGGGGAGAGTGCAAGTATGGCTTTGGGCCATAATGTCACTGTGTTTGTTTTGGGTTTGTCTGAGGAGCTTGCCACAGAAGTTTATAGAATGAGCTGGACTGGTTATCAAGTCTCCATAGCAACAAGATATGAGTGTCTTGTGAAGTTCTGTTTTACTTCGCATGTGTGCAGGGGAGGAGTTTTACTTCTACTTCATCTTTCATTATAGTTTCTTTAGCTTGCTTAGTAGAATGGTACTGCTGTTTCTTTTGTGTCTTAGTTATTTTGTAAATAAAGTATGCTGGCAACAGAAAAACACGATTCATTTCCTCTAATTTATAAAACTGAATGTTATCGTTTTGACACATAAATTGTGTACCTTTACACAACATCAAAAGTCTATATATGCTCTTCCAGAAACGATATCACATCATTCATAAGGACTACCCAAAAGCAGAAGTTTCAGGCACCAAAAATCACATATCTGCAGTTATGCTGTGAAGTGGGAGGATGACTTCCTTGGCATCCAAAGAAAATGTCAAAAGAAATACAATATTCCTTAAATCTATTAGTATAACTATTGACTTACAGAACCTCCATTTTGGCCAGACCCCAGAAAGCTCCATCTGTCAACTTGCTTATATTGTTGCGCTGCAGCTTCAAAACTTCTAAACTGTCCAGTCCATAAAATGTCAAGCCTTCTATCAAACGAATACGATTCCGGTTTAACTCTCTGAAAATGACCAACAACACAGAACGATGTTAACTCAAGACTTTCTCAATACACTCATCTTCAAAAGCCAACAGCCAAGTATAGGTAAATGAGGGATAGAATGGCACTCCTTACATTAGACCCATTTTCTGTCAAAATATATACATTCTATATACATACATACATACATACATACTTACATACATACATATATACATACATACATATTTCTACAGTATTTTGTTTGTTTCTAAAAATTACATGTTTTAGAATTCAATAGGATTCTTTTAGTGACCTTGTAAAAATATTGAAGTTTTCAACCATAAGATTTTTACCTCAAACAGAAGGCAGTGTATATTGTATTTCTTCCCAATATAAACATAATCATATGCTGTTAACATTTATTTCTTGTAAAAATGGTTCAAATCTTGCTATTTATAGAAGAAATCACTCTAATTTACTTCAAGTTGATTAGAATAAAAATGGTTTACCTGGGATAATTAATGGTCTGTGTAGTTCATAGTTATTTGGCACACAAGGGTAGATTTCTACCTCCCCAAACCTTAGCTGAGAAGTCCAGTGGTAGGAGATTATTGGTACTATAATCTAAAAACATCTTGGAAAACCACAGGATTTCCACCTCTGCCATGTATTTCAATACAAGCAATAACATAAATTTGAGTTTTTGACAACAGGAAAAATGAATATGTGAGCCACCTGAACAGAAAAAGTCACCCAAGAGAATAAAAGAAAGCTAAATCAACCACAAAAGCCAAACAGACCAAAACACTATTAATTTGATTTTAAAATGGAAGAGGAATATACTTCCTTGTTTATTTTACTTTTAAAAAATTCCCCTATTTTTTTATAGTCCTTGAATTATGACCATTTGTTCTGTGACTGTTCAAAGCTGCAGTGCTCCTGCAGTCACATGAACAAAATTCAGCTCACACTTACAACTGGTTCCAGCATCTTATGGTCATGTGATTGTCGTCGCCAACTTTTCTCTGCCAGCTTCTCACAGGTAAGATCAATGGGGAAGTTGGTAGGGAAGGTCACAAGTTGCTCGGGTCAATTTCTCCCCTTCCCAACTTTTCTTCACTCACTCACTCACATACATTGCACCCTCCTTCCCCCTCAGATTCCACGCACCTATCAGTTTCCTGTGTTTGCACACATCCACTGGCACCTCCCTCCTCTATACCTCCTTCTTCACACACGCACACAATACCAGTGCCCTCCTTTTCTGAGCCTCCCTGGATTCTTTTTTTTTTTTAGATTTAGATTTAGAATACTTTTATTGGCCAAGTGTAGTTGGACACACAAGGAATTTGTCTTGGTGTAAATACTCTCAGTGTACATAAGAGAAAAGATACATTCGTTAAGAATCATAACGTACAACACCTAATGATAGTCATAGGGTACAATCAACAATCAAATCATACTAGGAAACAGTCAATATAAATCGTAAGGATACAAGCAACAAAGTTACAGTCTTACAATCACAAGTGGGAGGGGATGGGTGATAAAGAGTGATGAGAAGATTAGCAGTAATAGTAGTGCAGACTTTGTAAATAGTTGAACAGTGTTGAGGGAATTATTTGTTTAGCAGAGTGATGGCTTTCGGGAAAAAACTGTTCTTGTATCTAGTTGTTCTGGTGTGCAGTGCTTTGTAGCGCCATTTTGAGGGAAGGAGTTGAAACAGTTTATGTCCGGGATGTGAGGGGTCTGTAAATATTTTCACAGCCCTCTTTTTGACTCGTGCAGTAGGATTTGCACCCACCAGCAACCTCTTTCCCTGGCCTCACTTAATTTGTGCCACACACTCCAGCATGTGAGCAACATGAATTGGGCTTCCCAAGACCTACTTCTCTGCGCAACCCTACATTCCCTGCCTGGGACTCCCCCAGCTTTCCACTTAACAACCCATATGGCTTTGATTATGATGACAACCAGGACTGCCTGCATTTCTATCGCTAAGCAATGCGGTCGCATGATATTGTACTTTGTAACTGTATCACTTAGCAATGGCAATCTTGATTCCAATTGCCACTGTAATCCGAGGACTACCTGTATTATCATGTAAAATCTTACATTAACTTATGCTGAATCTAGTCTTTTGAGTTGGGTTCCAAACTTCAAGAAAGTAGCAAGCGAATGTTGATGCCAAAGGTCAATCGTATGTACATAAAGCACTGTCACAGATGCAGATCAAATGCAGCCTAAGCTGTACCTTGGCCAAACAAACAACAACATGTGTGCTAATCATCAAAGGCACCCTTTGTCTACCTAAATGCCAACTCCCCATTCTTCCCTCCTTGCAGTTTGAACACCGTATGTGAAAACAGAGTTTAAGAAAGCCTTCTCAATCCTGTTTTGCTTTCATTGCATGCCCACAAAATCAAAGTAAAACCCAGAAACAGAAAGCCAGACTCTTTTTAAAAAATATGCACACACACACATACACACACCGACTGACATGAAGAAAATTTATCACATATTTTCTGGTTAATGAATACTCAGATATCTTCTTCCTTTCTTTTTGGTCCTATTAAACAATGAAGTCAATCCGGGGTGGAGCTACATCCAATTTTTATTTCATTCATGTCACCAAAGACCACTAGACTATGTTTTAATCAACCTTTCATACATTCAAGCTGAAGGGTTGTGTATGGCAAAGTGTCCTTAGGGAGATAAAGCTTGGCGAGTTATAATTAAACAGCACATTTCTACTCACAGTTGTGTTAGATGGGGCAGTTTGAATGCTTTGACGGGAAGTTGGACAATTCTGTTTTTATTCAGGCGAAGAGTCAGCAGGGATCGTGACAAGCTGTTAAAAGCCTTGGTGTCCAGGACGCTGATTCTGTTGCTCCCCAGGTAGCTGTAATAATTTATAAAAGAACAGTCGAAATGGTTGTGTTGGAGGTCTTGATTAGGTCCCTCTTTATCTGAGCAGGTGGTGACATCAGACATGCTGTTTTCAGAAACCAAATGTCTCCCCACTCTAACAAAAAATCAAGCTGTTTTTCACAGTTTATAAGCAGGTGATGATTAAAAGATTCCTATGATACTGAAGCACCTCCAGTCTGCCAGAGCTTCCTTCCCTACCTCAATGCCTTTTGTTGAACTAAAGCTTCCAGAAGTTTCTATTGTTTTTGCGCTTTGAATTCTGGAGTAGTAGTCCAGATGAGAAAGAATGTCCGTGCAAGAATCGAAGCCAAACCAAAAGCAGAACAAATATACAGTATATTATATACCAGTTAAGTATAATAATAACTGGAAAAGACTTGATGTTGGGAAAGATTGAAGAGAAGGGGACAGCAGAGGATAAAATGGTTAGACAGTGTCTTAGATGCAATGAACATGACGTTTCGCAAATTCCAGGAGACAGTGGAGACGCAGGGGCTTGCTGTGCTGTGTGTACGGTCACTAAGAGTCGTACACAACTTAGCGACTGAACAACAACTAAGTATAATAAAGCATACTGAAAGTAGGACAACTGTATTCCATCTAGATTAAACATTGCATTCCATCTAGATTAAACATTGTCTTCTAGTTATATTAGCCATCCTTAAACTGGGAATAACAGCTTCTTCATTCACAAGGATGTAAAAGAACAAGCCTAGTGAGATAATAAATTTTGTGTCTATCTAACCAGAATCCCAAAATCTATCGAACAAATATGAACGCAGAGTAACGGATGAAATATGATGAGCACCAATGATGTAAAATAATAGTTCAAGTGGAAAAGCCAACGGCATATTGCCAGCCTTATAAAAACAACACTCTTAAATTAAAAGAGTTGGGATTGTTACTTGCAATTAACCCAGTGATCTACTAATCATCTATGTCTCCAGACCTTCAAAATATTCAAATGTTTTGATTTTTATAACTGGCTTATCTGTGAGTGAAATGTTTTTATGGTATTTGTCTTATCCATCAATTGTTTTATCCAAAAGTATATATGGGTCTCTTAAAAAATATTGTTATATATACTTGTAGATAAGCCCATCTGCATATCAGCTACACCCAATTTTGGGGGGTGTAGTTTAGAGCAGGGGCCCCCAATGGACTGGCACAGGGCTGCAACATGCCAGAAACTGGGTCGCGCAAAAAGGTGAAGCCCCATCCATGGAATGAAGGCAGCACATGAAACCACGTCCCCTCTGGTAACGGTCCCTGGTGCCTAAAAGGTTGGGGGCCACCTAAAATTCTCATCTATAAGTTTATACTCTCTCCATCTCTTTCTCTCTCTTCATTTTCATTTATTACCATTCAACTGCTGTACAGTTGAAAATAATTGATGATGGGATGATATAGCTTCAAAAGGGCAAAACTATTCTTTTTTATTGGTGTGACTTTTTTCTCACATGTTTTGTCTCAAACCATTTTGAATGTACAGAGAGAGAGTACAGGAACAGTTCCCCTGTATATCCTCCACTGGTTAATGGAGATCAATTCTGACATATGGTTGCTTCAGAAATCAGAGAATCTGACTCTTCATTTAAAAAAAAAGTATTCATCAAAACTGACATATATAGCATGAAATGTTGCAGAATGAGCATTTTAATTCTAATTCAAGTAATTAGAAAAAAATAAGACATTTTAATTTAAAAATCTGACGGGAGAATTTTGTCTATTAGTTATTTGTGGTAGGTATATATGACAGAATATTGAACTAAGTGTTCCTTGTACTTTCATTCCTCACAGCTCTCATATTAGCTACTGTAAGAGGCCACGAGAAAAAGACGGACAGAAAAACTCAGTTTTCATATCAGCTCAATAGGAAAAGGCAGAAAAGGACGAGAGAGCAAAAACCAATGATCTCTGTTCCATTCCTTCCATAACATTAGACAACCAATGAAAGAACTGGATGCTGGAGATGACGTAGATCGGGGTATCAAACTCACGCCCCGCAGCCTGGATACCTCATGCACTAGCGAAACTAGCCTGGTTTAGCGAAGAGGAAAATAGTCCCGATATGTCACATGACGAATCCGTGACAACGCGAGTTTGACATCCCTGATGTAGATGAACAGCATTCATTTGAGTTTTAACCCATGTTATAATCAGTAACCCTTTTTTAAAAGATCAAAATAATCTGAAAGTCAGTTCTTCTTGTATAAATGAGTGCTTTTCCATAAAACATTTTAAAAAGAAAGAAAGAAAGCTTACAGGTCCTTTATGGGAAGCCCCACTGGGAAACAGCCACTTTGGATTTCTGTGATGTTATTTGAGCTGAGGTCTAACGTTTCCAGGGATACATAGGGCTCCAGCTGGCTGGCTTCAATGCCGTGGATTCGGTTGCGATTCCTGCCACACAGAATGGAGAAAAAGTCAGACATAAATTCACTTTTTGCCCTTCTGGGTTAAAATGTAATAGTACATCCATACAGCAAGACACAAGTCTTTGTAACTGATCTGGCACTTTACATCGGATGGAGTAAGGGAGTACAGCAGAATTTAGAGAGGGAAGATAAAACTTGTTATTAGAGTGACAGAAATTGACGTAGATAAGCAGAATACTGAGAAATTTATCCAGCGGAAGCAAAAACCACTTTGAAGCCATAAGACTATGATCTACTGACTATGCTATTGTTTATTTAACCATCATTTGTTGAGTAAACAATGATGGCTGAGTCCACATTGGGTGCTTATCCATAAACTGTGTCTGATCTAACATGGCTAGATTCACACATCACATTCTGACAAAACCAATGCCCATTATGGCTTAGCACCATGTATGAACCTAGCCAAGAGTTCCTGCTCTGCACCCAGTCAGTTACTGTATTATATAAGAAAATTTAAGGCAAAAATAGTAATTACACACAAAATGAAGATCTGTGTGATATCTGTATTCCTGAGGAACATTTAAATTGATTTAAGGTTGCAGTCACAGACTGCCTTAGCTGAGATTACAGATTAAGCAAAATCAATTATGCAGGTTATCATTGTACTGTATTACTGAGTAAACAGGTGAGACCTTGATTGGGCAACACAGAGAGGGAAGGGCTAATCTACAGGTGGATATCCTTTGGGAGTACAATTATGTCTCCCAGCTTGCCAGAGAAGCCAGTATTTTCTCATGAATGAAGGCAAATATATGTGTCACAGGATAATGTTGTAGGATCCAATCTGGGTCGGTTACCGGAACCAGAGGTTTAGTTTTCTGAGCTTTCGGACTCGTGCTGGAGCCCATCTTCAGGGAACCTTTACAGAGAGCACACATTTTGCTGGAGAGAAGGTCCCTGAGGATGGGCTCCAGCACAAGTACGAAAGCTCAGAAGACTAAACCTCTGGTCCCAGTGACCACCTCAGATTGTATCCTCCAATATTTTCAGTCATCCCCCCTTCCTTTTTTCCCAAGCGGGAAATGGGAATGTATAGCTGGATGCATGCTTCTTTCCACTATGCAAAGTAGAACTAAATCCAGCATTTTCTTTTCTGAATAAATCAGAAGAGAGAGTGGAACATTAAATAACTAATGAGACAAGGAATTTCATCCTTGATCTTACTGAGAGGGCTTATGGCTGAAGTTTCTTCAGTCAAGGTTAGTTGCCTCAGAAACTGAGTTTGGTTGGTTTCGGAAACTGAATAACTTTCTATGAATCGCATTAACATTTGCAATTTACACAGAGGCAGGACTTAAATCAGGAGGTAAGGTGTTGATGTTAGATTGCAGCATGGATGGTGTGAGAAATGACAGAGTAAAACAGGTGGTGCTACTTCAAACAATCTTGGCTTCCCTAGGAATCCCAAAGTATGTTTTAGAAGGTAAGATTATATCTTAATCCTGATGAGTAGGCTGTGCTAAGTATCTGTGTGAATATTTATTGGAAAGTCTTTCAGCAAGTAACATTACCTGGGAGGAGGAAGACTAACCTGAGCATAGAGATGATTACGCTCCTCCATAATGGAGGTTATTTCTGAAGAATGGGAAAGCAAGATGAAACCATACAGTTGGCCTTCATCTAAGATCATCTTACAGTATTAGTCAGTGCTTTTTAAAAAAGTTAAGTCTTAACAGAGCAAAATTCCACCTTCTGTAAAGCAACAAAACCAAGCTTCAAATAACCAGAGAACTCCGCAAAACATTATTTTAATTTTGATACAGTAATTTTCAGATCCATAGTTCTGTGTATCATGCAGTTTATCAATTTCAACCAACATTGTATACACATCTATGTCCCAAGAAATATATCACTACAAATGTTCTTACACATTTTCTATATGTTCATCGCACAATCAATAGGATATTAAATTTCACCAATTCTGCATTATTCACTATTCATTTAATTGTACTCAGGCATCCTCATGCTGCTTTATTTCTATCTCATATTGCTCTTTAACAGCAGTAAAACTTTAATTTTACACCTGTTCACTTTGTCATTAGTTTTCGCTAAGCCAACAAAACAAAACACCCTCATTTTCACCCATTTCTTAATGAACAGCTAAACAGTAGAAATCTGATCCACAACCCCTTACTGAGCAGATAGCCACACTGCACTTTAAAAAATTTGTTTGCTATTGCCTCACACTTTTTCAATAAAAACTTTTGACACGCACAAAATAAACATTCTTGCTCACATACCGCAACACAATGGTGCATGTTATATACTGAACATATACAGGATTCAATTATCAAAACACTGAGAACTTTAGGACAATAATACATGGAGGTGCAGAGGCTTCCCTCTTTTGTCATGAAGCAGGCAAGAACTCTTATAAATATAAATGATCTTATTCTTGATCAGAGTGTCTGCAATTTGTTGCCCCAAAGAACAGATTGCTTCCACCCAGAATGAGCAGCCACATACTGGCCAAATTTTATGAACATGAAACAACTGGTTCTACTCTGATGATAGAATGATCTTTGATCCAACATAAAATTATGCCAGTGGAATGGGAAAAAGAAAGGTTCTTCACAACAGTGTGTGTGTGTGTGTGTGTGTGTGTGTGTGTGTGTGTGAGATGGTGTGTGTGGTGGTGGGGGGGAGGGAAGAGGGACAAGAAAATGTGTGCCTCTTCCTAGTTTGTAAGGTCTTTCAATCAATCATTCTTGTTCTTACCCTATTCAGCTCAAGACTACTGCAGTGTGCTATACACATAGGGCTATCATAGCAATCAGAAACATCAACTAATCCACAATGCAGTGATATAAAGTTGTAGACAGAGAAGGACATTCCATGTTTGCAAGACAGCTCTGCTTCGGAAGCTGCACTGGTTGCCAATATGCTTCCAGATATAAAAGGCTTTATAAAGCTTTACCTGGCATAGGATCAGTTTATTTGAGAAATTACCTGTCCCCATGGTTTCTGCCTAGCTAACATGCGCCAACAAAATTGACATCTTGGATTACACAGTGCCATCTATACGAATCCAGAAAGCGTGCCTTCTCTGTTGTGGTGCCCACCTTCTGGAATAAGATCCTCCCTGAAACCCATATAGCCCCACCATGTTAATATTCTGTACAGTAATTTACTTCTTTACTTTATTTAATTCACACCTTTATTATATTTATAAATAACTCAAGGTGATGAACACACATGTACTCCTTCCTCCTCCTATTACAAACATAACAACCTTGTGAGGTAGACTGGGCTGAGAGAGAGTGATTGGCTCAAAGTCACCCAGATGGTATTCATGCCTAAGGCCAGACTAGAACTCACAGTCTCCTGGCTTACTTAACCACTAGACCAAATTGGCTTTTTGTGCTGAAGATTTGGTTATCCTCCCGGGCCTTGAGTTGAAGCTCTTTGTTGGATGTCTCTTTGCCAAGAATGATTGATCCCATCTTGTTCTGAGTTTTTATGCTGTATTATATTGAGAATAAGTTGGAGTTGGTCAGTGACTACATGAATTAAATAAATGAATAGAATCTACAATGAGGAACCTAGATTTCCTAACATAATTTACTGCCAGCCAGAGGAAGATGGTACTAGTATAGCTCTTTTGAATGATTTATAGGAAATAAGCGTATTTTCCATCCAAACCATTTCAAATGTACAGAAATACGATACATGTGATAAGTTAATGTTTGCATTTTGGCAAAGATCTCCGGATTTATACCTGGGACTGCTGGATCCAGGGCTAAAAGGCCAGGAAAATTTATTTAAACCCCAATGCCATTCAAATAGGCCAGATGGAATAGTAATGACCAATGGTATGCCTTGAGAGTTTCAGACATTTCAAAGGAAGAACAAAATTGGCTGTAACAAGTCAAGGGTAAAACAAGCATTTTAACTTCAGGTTTACTTTCGCCATAATTTGTCTTAAAATGGAGAAAAATGCAGACTACCCTATGCATGTTCCCTATGAATTTAATAATGGGTCACGGTATTGAATATGTATTACATTGTATTGCTCCACAAACGATTTCCAGCAAAACAAGGGAAAGTCCATCCTTTGAGTCATGTCCTTTGCTTTTATTAATATCTCTGCTATCTTATATTTCCCAAGGACATTGCTAAGCCTGGTTGCAATGTGTTCATGAGGCAGGAATGAATATGCATAAAAGCAGACCATACTTTTCTCAGAGACTACTGAATCACAAGATCCAAAGGGAACATCTGGTAGATTCTCAAAGCTATTGGCAAAGCTGTTCAGGAACGGCTCAAATGCGTACCAAGAGCAGAACATGTACTCCTGATGTGCTTGGGTCAGTCACTATGAAATTCAACATAAACTGTATGCACCAACATCTTAATTAGTAGCAGCACTGGCCCTGGAGTAAGATGATGGGTTTGCTTGAAAACACAAAAGAGAGAAGACAGCCAATTTCCCTCCTTGGATTTCCTATCTGCAGGAATTTATGGATGTTTTATTCCCCTGGAATGAGTACCGGCTGCACAGATGTACAACCACTAATCACCACAGGATAAATGTTAAGCAGTGGGATTTAAAGCAATCCAACTCTAAGGAAAAAGTACCACTGGTCTGCAGTTGATTAAAGCAATGTGGAAGCTGAAAATCAGTGAATAGCACTAGCCAGGGATGCTGGGTGACTTTGGGGCAGTCATTTTCTCTTAATCCAACCCACCTCACAGGGTTGTTATTGTGGAGAAAATAGGAGGAGGAAGATGTGATGGATGTGTTCGCAAACCTGAGTTATTTGTAAAAATAAGATGGATGGATGGATGGATGGATGGATGGATGGATGGATGGATGGATGGACGGACAGACAGACAGACAGACAGACAGACAGACAGACACAGACAGACAGATTCAACAAGACAAACTACAATGTAGAAATAACAGCATCAACTATAGAAGAGAACAGAGGGAATGGCTTTTGAAAAAAAAAAACAGAGACTGAGGTAGAATTTTAGTATCACTCTTATATTTTATTGGAATAAAAACCTACTGTTTCTCATCATATAGACCAAGAGAAAACAGATTCAAGAAGAACTCTGACCTGTTAATATAGAATATCACTCATGGTAGAAGATGAAAGTGGATAGGATATCTACTTTTTAAAGAGTGAACAGTTCCTAAACAACAAAGATATTACCTAGGACTAACAGGAGTTAAGGGAACCACACTATCACTCTTTCCAGATGAAAAGCAACACTGATAATATAGTACAATCCAAAAAGAAAAAGAAAGAAAGAAAGAAAGAAAGAAAGAAAGAAAGAAAGAAAGAAAGAAAGAAAGAAAGAAAGAAAGAAAGAAAGAAAGAAAGAAAGAAAGAAAGAAAGAAAGAAAGAAAGAAAGAAAGAAAGAAAGAAAGAAAAGCAATACAGCAATAAAGATGTTACTCTTTTAAATTGACACAAAAGATTTTGTTAATTGTTTGGAATTTAAAAAGTTACTCCTTTGAAAATAGATAAACTAAAGCCAGGTTACATAACATTATTTGTTTGTATTTATATAACCACAACCTTCCTGTGAGTCCTGACCAATCATCTTTCTTGAGGAAGAAAAACAATGGTTCCGCTAAACTGAGGTACTTGAGACTCCACGGAAATGAAAGTGTGGAGTCAGTAATAAGAAATGTGCTAAGCACTAACAGGAACAAGATGACTGAAAAATAGTGATAGCTAAGAATATTGTGTATTTCCATTTCTTTTCATATTAAGACTTCGCAAAGTTTCACAAGGCTGAATGACTCCATCTTTTCAGTTTAGAGGAATTTCATTGGACAATATTTCTTAAACTCACTTTGTGGTGAGAAGGGCGGTAAACAAATTTCATCTCTGCCCTTCAGTTTGCATCAAGTAGCTCTCAAAACCTGCTAACCCACCTCCACTGTTAATAAGGGGAATTGGAGGTAGATGGTCCCAAGGGATTTTGAAAAAGATGAGATATTAGATGTTTCTTGACGTGATCATTCCAATAATTAAATATGTTATACTGTCCCCTTCATAAAACCAGATTCCTCTGTGGCTTTCAGCCCAAAGCAGCTTGTTTGAGAACCCCTAGCTTAAGAAACATGGATCAATAATGGAGTCCCAACTACATTCTAAGCTGGAATTCAGAAGCTGCTCTTCATTGTTCTGTATGTGCACTTATGGGCATGCATACAACCCCTCTTTCTTTGTTTCAAGTATACTTTTTGCTGCACAACTTCTCTTTCCCTTGTCTGGCTAATTTATAGATTTGGCAGGATGAATAATGGGCTTATATTCATATTACTCATAGAACTCCAACAGAATCTCCAGCTGAAATATTAACAGACACTTTGACGTTTCTTATGAAAGTTAAAGCTCAGTATAGATAAATGAGCTAAAACAAATTGCTTGGATGTATTTTGGATGCATTTCTTGGATGTATTTTGTGGCTTGTCAATATTGACTGTCCCCACCACACCCCAAAGACTCAAATTGCATACTATATGTAAAATAAAACTATAAAACATTGTTTTTCTATCAATGAATTATGATCTTCTTTTAAAGTTAGCAGCTAGAATTTTATTATTATTTATTATTTTATTATTTAGATTTATATACCACCCCCTCTCCCAAAGGGACTCAGGGCGGTGAACAGCCAGAATAAAAGCACATATAAACACATACAATGTTTAAAAATTAAAAGAATTAAATATGTTGGCATTTACAAAGATTAAAACACGGGGATTAAGAAAGATTAAAATCAAATTAAAAATTTAAAAACCCCTAGGCCAGACCGGCTTGCTGAAATAAGTAAGTTTTCAACGCATGACGGAAGGTCATGAGATCAGGGATGGTCCTCATCTCCGTGGGTAATTCGTTCCAGAGAGGGGGTGCCCCCAATGAGAAGGCCCGCATCCTCGGGGTCGCCAGCCATCCAGCCGGCGACACCCCGAGGAGGCCAACTCTATGGGAGCGTATCGATTGGCGGGAGACTGATAATGGCAGGAGGCGGTCTCGCAGATATCCTGGTCCCGAGCCATGGAGCGCTTTAAAGATGGTAACTAAGACCTTGAAGTGCACCCAGAGGCCACCGGGAGCCAATGCAGCTCGCGCAGAAGTGGCGTAACATGGGAGCCCCGAGGAGCCCCCAACACCACCTGCGCGGCCGCACTCTGCACCAGCTGGAGCCTCCAGATGCTCTTCAAAGGCAGCCCCATGTAGAGAGCGTTGGCATGGTCTAGGCGGGAGGTCACCAGGGCGGAGGTGACCATGCGAAGCGCACCCTGACCCAGAAAGGGCCGCAACTGGTAGATCCTTCGGACCTGGCCAAAAGCCCCCCTGGCGACGGCTGCCACATGGTCTTCCAATGACAGCCGCACATCCAGGAGGACACCCAGATTGCGGGCCCTCTCTGTGGAGGCAAGAATTCCCCCCCCCACAGCCAGCGATGGAACCAGCTGGCTGTACCGGGGCGCCGGGAAGCACAGCCACTCAGTCTTAGATGGGTTGAGCTGAAGCCTGTTCCGCCCCATCCAACACCGCACGGCCTCCAGGCACCGGGTCATCACTTCGACGGCTTCATCGGGATGGCCCGGGGTAGAGATGTACAGCTGAGTATCATCAGCGTACTGATGGAACTCCACCCCAAAGCCATGGATGATCTCACCCAGCGGCTTCATATAAATGTTGAACAGAAGGGGCGAGAGTACCGACCTCTGAGGCACCCCACAAACCAGGGGCCTCGGGGTCGACCTCTGCCCCCCTGCCAACATGAATTGCGAACGGTCAGAGAGGAAGGAGGAGAACCACCGTATAACAGTGCCTCCTATCCCCAACCCCCCCAGCCGCCGCAATAAGATACTGTGGTCGACAGTATTGAAAGCCGCCGAGAGATCTAATAGGACCAGGACAGAGGAATAACCTCTGTCACGGGCCCTCCAGAGATCATCCACCAATGAGACCAATGCTGTCTCCGTGTTGTGTCCGGGCCTGAAGCCCGATTGGTTTCGATCCAAATAGACAGCTTCATCCAGGTGCTGGGGAAGCTGTCGTGCCACCACACTCTCAACAACCTTCGCCACAAAACGAAGGTTGGAGACGGGATGATAATTAGATAACAAAGTTGGGTCCAGGGACGGTTTCTTGAGGAGGGGTCTCACTACCGCCTCTTTCAAGGCGGCGGGCAGATATCCCTCACTCAAGGAAGCGTTAATAATACCCTGAAATCAACCTCGTGTCCCCTCCCGAATGGCCAACACCAGCCAGGAGGGACACGGGTCCAATAAACATGTGGTAGCATTCAGCCCCCGCAGCAACCTGTCCACGTCTTCGGGGGTCACAGGATCAAACTCCTCCCAAATGACTGCCTCAATTTCCGCCCCCGACCCCCCACCCAGAGTTGCCCATTCAGAGTCCAACCCATCCCGGATCCGAGTGATTTTATCCAGCAGGAAATTCGAAAAGTCCTCAGCCCATCCTTGCAAGGGGTCCTCCCGCGCTCCTCCTTCCAGGGTCACTCTAAACAGGGCGGCCGGGTGGTTTCTTGCAGATGCAATAAGGGTGGAAAAGTAAGAACACTTTGCCACCCTTATCGCCATTAAATAGGTCTTAATATAAGACCGTAGTAGTGTTCGGTCGGGTCCGGAGCGAGTAGTCCTCCAAATACTCTCCAGGCATCTTTTCCGGCGCTTCATCTCCCTTAGCTCCCCGGAAAACCAAGGGGCCGAGTGAGAGTGGTGCCAGGTCAGAGGCCGCAAGGGCATGACCCGGTCCAGGGCCCCAGCCGCTACCCTATCCCCAGGTGGCGACCGAGTCGTGTGTTTGAATGTCAGGACATGGCCCAAGCTCCATCAGGAACCTATCTGGGTCCATCAGGCGCCTGGGGCGGTACCAACGTATTTGGTCCGCCTCCCTGCGATGGGGAGGAGCGGCCTGGAAGTCCAGCCTAAGGAGTGAATGATCTGACCATGACAAGGGCTCAATAAAAACGTCCCCAACACCAAGATCATCCTGCCACTGTCCAGAGACAAAAACCAGATCCAGGATGTGACCCCCGATGTGAGTGGGTTCCCTAATTAATTGGGTCAGGCCCAAGTCTGTCATGGAAGCCAAGAACTCCTGAGCAATCCCCGAGGCCCCACCAGCCAAAGGCAGGTTGAAATCCCCCATGACCAACAGCCTGGGGGCCTCAACCGCCAGGCCGGCTATGACCTTGAGGAGCTCAGGCAGAGCCGATGTCACATAGCAGGGAGCCAGGTATGTGATCAATAGGCCCATCTGAACCCCGGAACCATGCTTTACAAAAAGGGACTCACATCCGGTCGTCTGAGGAACAGTGGATTCCCTGGGACCCAGATCTTCCCGAATAATTACCGCAACCTCCCCCCACCCCTCCCCTGGGCCCTCAGCCGATGAAAAATCTGAAACCCGGCTGGGCACATCTCCACCAGAGGGACACCCCCCTCCTGTTCCAGCCAGGTCTCGGTAATGCCAGCCAGGTCCACACACCCCTCCGTGACAAGATCGTAGACAAGGGGGGCTTTATTCACTACGGACCTGGCATTGCATAACATCAGCCGGAGGCCCAGGGCCCGATCATTCAAACAACCCAGGGAGCAAGACATGACCTGGGGGCCAGAGCACACCACCGCTTGTAAACAGCGGGGGCGGGTTCCCATAACTTGATAAGATCCCCTGTCAACACCATACCTGCCTCTCCCACCGATCGTAGAGATGGCCCTTTCCTCCCCCTCCCTAGAAAAAGTCCCCATCCTCGAATTTGAGGCTTTCTATGCAGTTTGGCCCTTATTTTGAAAAGGAACAAAAACTGTCCTGCTCTGACAATGACAAGAGTACAGAACCAAACCAGTTTCTAGTTATTTTATATAGCATCTTCCTCAGAGTAGACCTCTACAACTGTTACACTCTCTGCTCTTATAAGGTACAATTTTATTAACTGACACAAATCCAATTAAGGGTCGCTTTGATAGAGTTCGTGGTGATTGGAAGTACAATACAGCCTGACCATTATTTAGCTTCTCCTCTGGAAGGCACAGAGGACAAAATAGCTTCCCTAAGAAAATTCTACTCCCCAAATCTTATAAGTAAGAACTGTATCCACCTGCTTGATGATAACTGCACAAAAGTGATTTGGCACCCTTTGCACTACAGTATTTCCACTCTTGACTTTGACAAAAGTAAACAAGTACTATTTCTAGCTGGGTCAATCTCACTCAGGTCTATTACAAAGCTCCTGTTTATTTAATGTGTGGGCACAGATGCTTACTGATTACCTCACTTAGGGCTTACATCACCTTCACCTCCATCACAAGACATATACACAGGAAGCCTCAGGTATCTTTCTCACTGGTTGGCAATCCATGTGTTTTTCCGGAGTTGACGTCCCAACGCTCTAGGCAGGCATCTGTGCTTATCCCAGTCATTTTCCTAGCCATCATCTGACCAATATAATGTTTTAACAGCTGCTTGAAACCCTCAGTTTTATTTAAAAAAAGAAAAGAAACCACCATCCTAATGGAAAGAACAGAGTACAGAATCCCTTGGTGCTCCCAAAAAAAAATAATCATCCCCATCTAACTCTGTTCACTCCTTGTATGGGACTGTTTTAGGCCTGTTTAAATCATCATTAATGTTTAATTTACAGCCCTGACTAAACAACCTTCCCAGAAGAGACGTGACTAATTTTTGTTTGAAAAATAGGCCATTACAAATCAAATGCATTAATATAAATGATTCTGATTCAGCTACATTGCTTTTTTAAAAAAAATGGTTATTATTTATATCTTGGATTTATGGTCTGCAAAAGAACAGGGAGCGAAGACCTATATATATAACCTCACTTAGGTATCTATATAGGTCTTACATGGGAAAAGACCCAAATATGCCAAGACCTGCATACCTGTACCCATGAAAATCTACGAAAATATATATAGAGAGAGAAAAATCCAAACACAAAACTAAAATAAAGAAACACTTTGAAAGAAGTAAATTCTAAAAAAATCACAATTTCTGAGCAGTTTAAAATGCCATATTGCAGACAGTTCATCTAGTTTGGCAAAAAGTAAAGTCCAGCCTCAATAATGATGTTTTTCTTCTTTATATCAGAATAGCAGAAGCGATGACATGTTCTCTCTCCTATCAAAGTGTTCAGTCACTCAGAACCTCTCTTCTCTTTTTCCTAGACACATCTTCATTAAGTGACAGGAAAGTGTCACCCTTTGCAAATCTTAAAGTCCAAATAGGTATAAGGTAGCTGTTGACATTGAAACACTTATTTTCAACCATAGGTTTTAGCAAAAGATAGCAGTTTCACCCTTGTAACAAATCATCACGAAAAGATAGAACTTCACTGAAAGAAATCTCTAAAGATCTGTGAAGAGATAAGTGGCTATAATAATCAGGGGTACTTCAAAGAGGAGGGGAAAACGTTCTGAAAGAGAAAAACTATTCCTACCTAGGGAAATTCTAGCTAAATGTTCCTAAATTTCAAAGATTCAACAAATGAAAGAAATAATAATAATAATCTAAGCTAAAATGATATGCTTTTGAGATCAAAATGCAACAGTAGTAGACTAAATACAACTGAACTAAATCAGTTGAACTCTTCCAATTAATCTCAACGTAACCAAAGTAATCGCTGTATCTTGCTTTAAAGGCAATGCAACATTTTAAAGTAATCCGGACAGAGAAAATGGATGGACGGAAGACATACAGATAGATAGACAGGGAGTATACATATGCATAGGGCATGGTGGTTCAGTGACTAAGATGGTGAACTTGTCAATCAGAAAGATCGGCAGTTTGGACAGTTCGAATCCCTAGCATCGCGTAATGGCGTGAGCTCCCGTTACTTGTCCCACGTTTCTGCCAACTTAGCAGTTCGAAAGCATGTAAAAATGAAAGTAGAAAAATAGGGACCACTTTGGTGAGAAGGTAACAGTGTTCCGTGTGCCTTTGGAATTTAGTCATGCCAGCCACATGACCACAGAGACGTCTTCAGAGAGCGATGGCTCTTCGGTTTGTAACAGAGATGAGCACCATCCCCTAGAGTCGGAAACAAGTAGCATGTATGCGCGAGGGGAACCTTTATCTTTACCTACACATATGCATGCATACATACAGTACATATACACTACACACAGATTACAAAACAAATTATATTAACCATACTGCTTTTGAAAATCACAAGTAACAACACCAGCTATAAAGAAAAAAAATCCAGAAATCCAGAATAAGTGACTTTTTAATAGCCAGCTCAAGATCACACTGTTTCTGCATGCTTAAAACTCTTTATAAGGCAATGTAATGTTCAAAGCAGGGAGTAGGAACCACGTCTACCTCTTGTGACACTTTAAGTGCCATGTCAAAATAAACTAAGCAATAGCTTTTTTTCAACTTGACATTGATTCCTGTTGACTTTGCCCATGGAGTCTTCCAAGTTGCAGTATGAAAGAAGTCTGCTACTGCTTTCCTTAAGGAATCTTTTTCAACATCCCATTCCAGTGTACAATCATGGATTTTCCTGTTGCTTTCCTATGCAAGTTCTCACCAAGTCAAGCACTGTTTAGCTTTCTAAGTTCAGGTGAAATCAGACAAGTGCTGCCACCTATCAGTCAGGTGAGCATGAGAAAGTGCTAGATACTCTTACTGAGGTCCAATTGGTTGGTTCTCAAGTGATGATATCTTTAGTAGGGCTTTTCTAAACCTTGCTAAAGATTGAGATGGAACAAACTCTGACAAAGACATAGACAAAATGAATATATAATTTAGCCGTTAAGTTTCACCTTGCCTCCATCCTTAGATGAAACCTACTGTTAAGTGGAATGTGAAATACAAGAAAACAATGTGAAAAAGACTTTTCGCACAGAATGCTTTTGAACTCTATTCAGTTCTTACTAAAACAAGAACAAGAATCATTTGAAAATTAGTGAATAGTCTACTCAAAAACACATTTTCAACTATTAGGAATCACATAAGTAGATTTTGTGCATGATACTCTATCCCTAACCTTGATAGGGATATTCTTAATCCTTTTGTCCAGAGAGGTTCCAAATGGATGATTTACTCATTCTCAGTGTTGTTGTTTTGCTTATATCTGGTATTCCATTCCCATCAGAAGTTCCTCACTCAAGTTGTAACCATTTACAACACAGTTGTGAACATTTATAGCAAGGATCTTCAAACTTGGCAAGTTTAAGACTTGTGGACTTCAACTCCCAGAATTCCTGAGCTAACATGACTGGAGGAGGAATTCTGGGAGCTGAAGTCTACAAGTCTTAAAGCTGTCTAGTTTTGAAGATCCCTGATTTACAGCATAATCCTTGGCATTTTTACTCAAGCGTTAGTCACCTGTATTCTACTGGACTTCTTAATAAGAGAGCTTAAGGCTGCAGCCTAAAATCCATCTCTTTCCTCCACAAGGGAGTCTGAAACTTCCTGATTGTGTGTAAGGTTTTTGTGCTGAAATCAGATAGACGGGTGTGTCCTCTAAAAAACAGACTGTCACAGGCAAACAATCTTTGCATAAGCAACTCTTAACCTACAGGGATTTAATCAAGTGTCTTTACTGCTCAATTACCATTCCTTTATACAAGCTAGATTTTAGGTAATTTTAGGTAAAAAAAATGGAAGGATGTACTGATCTAGAAAAAAAAGCTAAATAAAGTGAGTATTCTCATTTCAAAGTTCCCCCCCAACCATAATAAGGCATCCATACTATCATAATTCAAACATACATAATACATGTATTTGGGTACCTGTATGGGAATAAATACACACCTACACAAACACACACAATATTTTTGGAAAGTGTCTTTTGTTCTTGATTCCTATAAAAAGTACCGCTTCTAAGACCACAAGAAAAGCCTGTGATAATTTTCATGTGTTTGTTCTGTGTTCTTCCTCATAAATTATAGGACTAGCTAAAAATCAGAACACGTCATTTGTTCTAAAATTTCACAGTTCTTATGCATTTTTCACTTTAAAGGCACACTGGCTCTTCTTCCCCAGACTGCATAATCAGATGAACAAAAAACTTACATTGATTCTAAACCTGGACTGGAACAGAAAGGGAAGAAGGCCATCCAGAATGTGATGTTAATACTGAACAGGATAGACAAAATTATGATAATGTTATCCTTGAAGCTTTCAATCAAACCTATTGGGTTCAGTTAGGCCTCTGATGTGAGAGTAAATCTGGTGTAATGCTGAAGCACTATACAAGAAACCAAGAGACTCTTGAATTCTAGTCTTTCTTTAAGCATGGAAGATGGATGGGTGGCTTGAGCTAATCAATGTCACAATCAATCCATGTCACAAGATGAAAGAATGTTTTCCAAAATAAAATTGGAAAATAAACTAAAAAATAATAATATCAAAATCAAAGTCAAAATTTGAAATTGAAACCAAAAATTTATTACAGCCTTTGAATATGTTATGGTTTTGGCTTTTATTTATATGCTATTTTACATTGCATAATTATACATTTTTTCATTAACCGCTTATCATGTTTTTTTAATCCTACAATAGCTACCCAGAATAGCTTTTTACAAGTCGGGCAGTCATACAAATTGTTAAGTAAAACAAGATTTTAGATATCACATAGAAAGGAAAGTAAATAAATTCTCTTATCTTGGGTATGATAAAATCAAATAGTATTTTGTCTATCATTTAAAGGAATGGCAATCCTTCTTTAGAAAGATTATTTTGTAGTCTTAATCAGTCACAACTTATCTAGTCTAAGTGCAAAGGAACATTAACACATCAGACTACCTCCTAGGTAGAATGGAGCTGGAAGAGATTTACCCCTATATTTAACACTTGGTTAATACTTCCATGATCACTTTAGACTTCTGTTAACACTTTCAAGAGATACAAGATAAAAAGTGTAAAAGGTGGCCTGCTCTCTACGCTGTTGAAAGCGCTTGTCAGTGACTGTTGTCAGAGAAACCATGAGATATTTTATTTTTACACCTCTCTAATCATGTAGACTTATAACAAGAACAGTTTTCTTCATCTCTGAGCAAAACTGTCCCATTAGCTGAGAAAAAGAGATAACTTTTAAGTATCACAAGTTTATTTCTTTTCAATATTCAATATTCTGCAAGCAATCGTGCAAAATCAATTTCTAAAATGAATTCAAAAAGCTTAGAAACAGAACACACAAATGTATAAAGCAGCTGTATAATAATAATTTTAAAACTCCATTGGGGAGGTATGCAAGACTTCAGAAGGCGTGAGCAAGCAGGCTAAGCATCAGATATCTTTTTGAAATAACTACATATAATCTCTCCTTGAACTCCCTCCTTTTCAAAGAATACACAAATTTCTCTAAAGCTAGGTATTTTGAGAAAGACTGCAGTTTATCCATCACGAGCACACAAAATTATTTCCGGAAACTGTGTGCTGAAGCTGATTTTCCCCCACAGGATCAAAGGTGGTATTCAGCAGGTTCTGACCAGATCTGGAGAACCAGTAGTGGAAATTTTGAGTAGTTCGGAGAACCGGCAAATACCACCTCTGACTGGCCCTGCCCCCATCTATCCTTTGCCTCCCGAGTCCAGCTGATTGGCTGAATCTTCTTTGGTTGCCCTGCTCAGTAGAACGTAGCTGGAAAGCAGGTTAGCGTGAGGAAAAGATTTTGCAGTAACTTTCCCCCAGGAGTGGGGTGGGAATGGAGGTTTTACAGTATCCTTTCCCTGCCACGCCCACCAAGCCATGCCACGCCAAACAAGCCACACCCACAGAACCGGTAGTAAAAAAAATTGAATTTCACCACTGCACAGGATCCTTCTAATAGAAGATATATCTATAGGCATTGGACTATTTTTCAAAAACCCAAATGCTTTGTACCCAAATCTTTTTCCAAATTGTGCATTTTGTGCCCTTCCTCAGACGAGAGGGTGCAAACAGCAGCTTTTGGAAAACTCAGAATTATCAGTAAGAAAATTGAGATAAAAAGTCAGAACACCTGTAGCCCCCCCCTCTCTCCCCCTCCCTCCCTCTCCCTTAGAGGGGGAGGACAGGGAGAATCTAAAACTTAAATATTAACGGAGGAAAGCAAAGCCTCTACTTAAGATATGAAACCTTTTTGCCTAAAGCAATCTAAAGCAACTATGGAAATGGATTCTCATCTCAATACGTCAAATGACAAAGAACACCTTTGTTGTAATTCAAACAGCGATTTCCCTTTGAAATTCACCCAGACTATGAGCATGTTATAGAGGAATTCTCTTTGTGACACTTAGTCCTAAATTGATGATAAAGTAAGATTAGACTCTTGGAGTTATTACAAACCAAAGAGAAAGATCATTGATTAGAATTAGATCTTTTGAGCTGCCCAAGACACAGGTATCAAGGCTTCCTTTGGTAAGAGATCCTTATGAACATTGTCTACATATTATAAAGATAGGTTCAAGCAATCCTCTCATTCCACTATTGAGAAAGATCCATTGAATGAAGATAAGAGGCTTTCCTCAATTGTGGCATTCCAATTAAGGAGACCTGGCAATTCTCGTAACTTTTTAGACTTTGTGACAACAATTTAGCCTCAACATACTTATACAAGATTACAAAATGTGTTGAGGTTGATGATGCAATGTTTTTTTCATATCTCAATATTTATGAGTTGCTTTTACATTTATAACATACACTGATTTTAAATATTTAAACAAAGATCTGGGTAATAATAATGATATTTTTTCAACAGTTGTGTTGAATACTAGGCTGATATTTCTGCAGTTGCTTTGTTCTAATTTCCTGTGATTCCTATTCCTATTGATATTTTGGCATTATAATTGTACAGTGTTTTAACCAATCAAAGATGGTTTTTGTGCTTTTTTTTAAAAAGGGCTACTACTTCCGGATATCTAGCAGAATAGAAATTGTGAGAGATGCAGAGAAAGTGACATTTCTAGAATTTTATTCATTTCATTCATTCTATTTTATGAATTCAATAATTTTAGCTACTTGATTCAGAAGCTGCCCACTCCATTCTAGCCAGCTTACACAATTCAGCATACAGTGAGCAAGGCTTATTTTGGTGAGCATTAAAGGGGTTATCTGGAAAGTTCATGATTCTAAGTTAGACTAGGAAGTTGGGGAGAAAATGTCCTGGAAGAAAGCAATGGCCAACATTTCTTATTATGCCAAGATTCCATGAATGTGTTTATGTAACTCCCAAGAAGTGAATCTTGACTTAAAAACATTTTTAATGCAATAGTCCATCTTTCCTGAAGCTGCTGGAATTAAGCAGGTTTAATATTTAAATACAGCATTGCCAACATATGATTGGTTAGGAAATCATAACTATTCTTTATGATGTCACTACTGACACATAAACTTATGCTCTTAAAAGGGAAATTGCTATCAAGCCAGTATTAAGAGCATGAACACCTGAGAGACCAGACAAAACCAAGTCCGGCTAAGTCATCCAAGCTGCTCAACTGAACAGGATTTTCATTACGGTACTGGTTAACGTTGTGACGTGAAATTGCTGGGCAGAATGCCTCATAGCGCCAAAGAGCCAGATCCCATTCCTGTTTCTGATAATTCATCCCAAACTGGCAAGGTTGAATCAGAACAGAAAGAAGGTCTTCCAGCTACCTGTGACAATATGAATGAAACAGAGAGCCAATCCATGGATCAGTTATCAGTATCAATAATAAAGCTATCCTTAAACCCAGATAAAGAGAATAGTTCTGATGCAGCGACTGATGACTTAGCAGTCCAAAAAAATGGTTCTGGTGACTCCTACTGTGAAGGGCAAATATCAGCTTTACCAGCTAATGGAGAACAATTAACAAATTCAGAAGTAATAGTGGACAACCAGCATGCTGATGATAGCACAATAAATAGAGAGCTCCAAGCTATTCTTCAGTGGATGGCTGCTTCCCATCTCAATGTCCCCAGCCTGACATTCATAAATGAAAACGACAATGAACTGTCAAAGCTACCAGAGCTAGCTGAGAGAGCAGGCAACAAAGCATACACAGTGGGTGACATTCTCCAAGAGGTGAAGAGATACTTTGTGCAACAACATACACACCCAGCATTGGGAAATACACCTCCGTGTGGACTGCTGGATTGGCTGCTTGCCAACCTCTGAGAACCAGCTTTTTCATCTCCCTTTGTGTTTCTTCAACTGTGCTCCAGGTGCCCAAACCATGCTTTTATAGGAGCAGCAGATACCAACTCAAAGCACCATTGAAAGCTGCAATGCACTGAACTCAACTTGTCGCTACAATGGTAGCCGGTCAAGATGATCAATTAAAAACATTAAAAAACCAAAGTGGAAGAGTCTTGTCTAGTTTTTTTTTTTTTTTTGACAATTTTTGATACTACTGATTAGGCTTTCCTTCAGGACCATCTGCAAAACTACTACTGTTTGCTAGTTAGGTCAGTGTATCTTGTTGGTGCCAATATATAGTTCTGTGTCAACTATCCAAGGAATCAGTCACTCCCTTTGATGGTGAACTTTAAGAGGGTGAACAAGCTGAAACTAAATCAATATGATGGGACTGTGGTCTGCAGGAAATCAGATTCTGAGTCTGGAGTTCAACTTTTTCTAGCAAGAGCTGCATTAATACATTACTTTTTTCTACTAAGGGTTAAAAAAGCAGGTTCACAATTTGGAAATGCTCCTAGTTCTCCAGATATCCTTCAGTCTCCAGATGACAGCAATGGTCAGAAATGTTTCCACATGTGTTTTCAGTCACAATCATCCTTAAACCAGACAGATTGATTGCTTACACCTTAGATGCATAATGGTTTAGTTACTTCAATGGATTCTGTGAGGGGTTATTCTTAGAAAATATCCTGAAGCTTCAAATAATTGAGTAAGCTGCAGCTAGACTACCAGCTGGCATAGGATCCTGCAAGCATCTTATAATTGTAAAAAAAAAATGCATTGGGCATTTTCTGGGCATAGTTCAAGATGTTAGTTTTCAATGACTTAAAGGCTTGACTACCTGAGGTATTATTTGGCTATCAACCTTAAAGGACCGTCTCTCCCAAGTTATTTCTATCTATCCAAACTGGTCCAACAAGATGGGCACGCTCCAGGTCCCATCAGCTAAAGAATATCAACTGGTGGGCCTCAAAAGATGAGCCTTCTCTGCCATAAAGGCCACCCTCTGAAGCATTCTCCCTCTGGAAATTAGATTGGCCTCGACCTTGTAGACCTTTCATAAGGCCTTAAAGACCAGACTTTGTGCCTGGACCTGGGGCCCTACTGTCACAGTTGTGTTGGGGACTGCTATATTTCTCTCAGCTATGTATTTTAATGGTTGTAATTGTGCTTATAATTGTTTTCACTTTTATTTTAAACATTGTTTGCCATATAGAGTCATTTGTTGAGATAGACAGCTGTATAAATTGACTAACCAAATCTATCTAAGCATGAAGATCACCAAAAGATCTTTTACAGATGTCCTCATGTTCACAGGCTTGTCACATCCACACAAACGTCTTTTCTAAGATTGTTCTGAAATCAAGGGATGCCATGCCTTCCTTAGGGTGTCAGATTTAATATTACTTTTTAAAATATTACTTTATCAGCAGGAGCTGTGATGGCGCAGTGGTTAGAATGCAATATTGCAGACTAAATCTGCCTACAGCCTGGATTTTGATCCTGACCAGCTCAAGGTTCACTTTCATCTTTCCAAAGTCGGTAAAATTAGGACCCAAATTGTTGAGGGCAATATGTAAACTGCTTAGAGAGGGCTGTAAAGCACTGTGAAGTGGTATGTAAGTCTACATGATATTGCTAGTTTGCCATTGCCCCTTAAAAATCTGAAATGGTTGACCACAGATATCCCATTCTTTCTATTTCAAAAAAAGGCAGTAAGGCCTTCATTTATAAAACAAATCCTCTAAGAAGTATTAGCAATTTCATATCTGCTACTTTTCTTATAAACACAAAATCATACAATATAAATCAAAGCAACAAAATACACCCATTTGGGTGAAACTAACTGATTTGATAGCAGAACTACTCTTTTGAAGGAATTGCAGCCCTGACAGCTATTATGTTTCCCCAGCATTCTTGGAATATCTGAATGGAGTGAGGTTACCTTAAAACCAGCTAAAACGAGCCCTATACATGGATATTTCCTCAGCCCTTCCCCTGCCATTCTCAACATTGCTTTCTCAAGATTTCCCCTCTGAAAATGATTGCTTTTTCTTTAAGAAGTGAAAATGAACCAACCAGGAAAAGCTGTTCTCTCTAATAGGAAATGTATCTCCCATACCAAATCTCCTTGTGTCAGCAGGAAACATGAAATTGGTAATTTTTAATTGGACTGCACAGCAGGCTTCTATTTCCATTTTCTCTAACCATTGAATGCAATTTAGCAATCATTTTTCCTAATTGAAAACCCATTTACAGAATCTGTCTTTTTGCTACAGGTTTTGAAATTCCATGATTTCAAACTGGCCAATTTGTTGTTGGGGTTAAATTGTATTCTGTAGGAAATAAAAACTCTTTTTGTTTCAAGCATAAAACTGTCCCGCTTGGAATGTTATGAAACAGCTGAATTCCAGTGAACAAAACTCAGCACATTCTGAGTTCTGATAGAAGAAAGCTAGAAAATGTTTGAGTGGTTCCAGGAACAGACAATAATGGGAACTCAGCAAACTCACCTTTGGGAGAAGCAAGGAACATATATGTGTGTGTGTCTGTGTGTGTGTGTCTGTCTGTCTGTCTATCTGTCTGTCTGTATGTATGTATGTATGTATGTATGTATGTATGTATGTATGTATGTATGTATGTATGTATGTTCCTTGCTTCTCCCAAAGGTGTTCTTTTCCCAAAAATCTTTCTTGAAGATGTTTCGCTTCCCATCCAGTTCAGTCTGAAAAACTGAAAAAGCTTCTTGGATGAGAAGCAAAACTTCTTCAACAAACAACAAAGTCCAGTTGCCTTTTGAAAAAGCACTTTTGGGACAACCATGACCTGGGTTACTGAAAATCTACTTTAGACACATTCCTTGCTTGGCCCTCTATGGCCTCTATAATACAGTACATGGGTACCTGCCCATGCTAACGGCTACCAGATTCTCAACTTAAAGAAAACTATTTAGAAGAAGGGTTTTAAAAACACCTCTGAAAATATTAAAAGCGCTTCCTGGATAAAGCAACTGAAACAATATTGGAAAAGCCAGTTCCTTCTACTCTGTCACCTAACATACGTAACTCTAGGTAGTGCAGCTCTTCAAATTAAGGGCTATATAAGGAACTAAATATCTCAGCCTTACATTAACAGAAGAAAATAGCTCATTTCAACTGTTAACACCTTCCAGCCTAGAGATAGTAGCCAAATTGTACAGATTTTACCACTTAAAAACACATGGTAAGAATGTGTTGGATCAAATAGTTATAACCAAGAGCTATAACAATCAAGAACACTTTTTCTGCATAGCCCTTGGTTGGAAGAAAAACAGCCTTTTGCAACAGAGTTCTTCAAATATTTGAAATATTTCATGAAAATTTGCTACTAATTCTTGGAGAAAGAAATCCCAACAACTGGAAGATAGACAAGGAGGACTGCTATTCCAACCTAATATTCCAACCTAAGAGGTGACAGAGTCATTTAAAATCTTCATGGCAATACAAAACACTAAGCAATTTGGTACTTAGGCTTAGCATAGCATTTGAACTACTGTTTAAACTATGGGCTTCCTTGGGTTTACTTATTTCAACCATGCTTAGGTTTGTCAAACATATATTTGGGATATTCAACGTATTGTCTTACTATTCAAAGGCACCACACATATGCATCCATGCACCTTGTAAAAAACCATTACATCTATAAATTAAATTCATTCTAACTTCTTTTTTTTTCTGCTCTACCTTATCCACCCATTCCAGATTCATCTAAATTAAATTATCCATCTAAATTAACAGTTCTCAGTCTTGCTGAACCTTTATCCCCATGAACAGTAGACCCATCATCAACAACTGTGAGAGCTGTAGTTCAATATCATCTGAAGAACCACATTTGGGAAACTGCTATTTTCAGCCAAAAAAAGTGCTTATTTTTAAAATGTTCATTATCCTAAACACTTATCAACCTGTTTTCCATTCCAAATTCTTTGCCTCATGGTCTGTTGAAATGCCTTCCATCTTTCAGTAGGTAATCCAAAAATCTCAACACAGAAGACTAATTAATTTCCATGTATTCTGAAACAGCAGCAGTAGAATACATAATTTGCAATGCATTGCCCGTTATTAGATTAATCTGTTTAATTATAATTTAATGTGAATTCATCTCTACGCTAATGAATTTGTAAAGATCATGGTGTTTTCTAAGAAAGATTTATGCACTGTTTAGCAGCTGAGTAGCTCTATTGATTTTACCCTGACATTTATATTACAGCATGCTCCTGAGTCCTTTATTAATTATCCAATTCTATTTTCCACTCTGGTGGTAAAAGGAGAAAGACACTAAACTTTTAAACTCCTCTTACAACTTCTTCCTCTTCAATGTTTTCTTCTTAACACAACTACTAATAGCAATGGCAGTAACAGCAGCATACTTAGACTTATATACCACTTCACAGTGCGTTACAGCCCTCTCTAAGCGGTTTACAGAGTCAGCCTGTTGCCCCCAACAATCTGGGTCCTCATTTTAACAATCTCAGAAGAGAATGGAAAGGTGAATCAACCTTGAGTTGGTGAGAATTGAACAACTGGCAGTTGGCAGAATTAGCCTGCTATACTGCATTCTAACTACTACGCTACCATAGCTAGACTGAAAAGGCTCAACAACACATTTCAATTAGCATGTTATGGGGTGTTTGGAGTTCCAAAGTCATATGTGGAACGATTAGTGTAAAAGGGATTACTATTACAAGTAACAGTATTAACGTTAGGGCCCATGGCAACTTTAATAAAGATCACCAAGAGATGAATGGGAGACTATATGGCTAAGAATTCACAGGTGACATTTGCAACACCCATTTATTATAAAGCAAATTCTATTTCACAGTGTTTGAAAGTGCAAGCACATGTATATGCAGCAAACATTTCTATCTTTTACAGGGTAGCAATTAGTCCAAAGAATAGAGAAATGATACAAGAAAATTGGATAAGAGTCTTTTAAGATTTTTTTTCATTGTTCTCTGTTACGTGATTCCTGCAGACTTCAAATAAACAAAACCCAATTGTGATTTGATAAACAAAGCACCTACTCATCTCCATTTTCCTCCTAAATGGGAATGGTTCAAGGAGCCAGCCATTCACTTACCTAGACATGTAACAAAATCCTGCAATTATTCTTTGGTCTGAAAACTAAAGTCTAATCAAGAAAGGAAAGATACGTTTTACCATAACAAGGCAATATATCAAACCTCATGATTTCCCTTAATTAGTCATGGAACAATTGTTTTAAGAATCAGTAATGCACAAAAATAAGCGATATAATAAAACGATCCTGTAACAGAATAAAGAAAATGCAGACAACTTCACCAAGTGTGCCTACCTCTCCTAAGTTGCTACAGAAAGCGGCCATTCTCCTTAATCACAATAGTCACTTACAATAACAGAATAACATAGTTGGAAGGGGCCTTGGAGGTCTTCTAGTCCAACCCCTGCTCAGGCAGGAAACCCTACACCACTTCAGACAAATGGCTGTCCAATCTCCTCTTCAAAACTTCCAGTGTTGGGAACATGCTACTGCCTTATTCACGAAGCAAATGAGGAAAGTTTAAAAGGTTGTCCTGATTTATCATAAAATAACATCATTCCACTCCAGTGATATGGAATGTCTGGCCCTGCAGATGTTTATTAACCGGAAATCCCAACAGTTCCAACATGGACAGAGTTGAAGAAAGATGAGAATAGCAATTGAGCAATAGCTGGAGGGCCACAAGTTCTCCACACTCATTCTCCTCCTTGAATTCTGGCCTCCCTTTTTCATCTTGAAACCAACCAGTTGCTTAACATATGTAGTTAGTTAACATGTGTCCTTATTGGAAAAGACATCTGTATTAAACTCATCAGTTAGCAGACACTCTCGTTCTTTTGCTAATGCTGCAAGTGCCAAAATTGTCAGAAAAATATTCTTTGCACGGATTTGTCCTCGAAGGCCTCAGAATGGAGCACAGGATGAGTGTTATCATTTGAATCCCACTTTTTGGTATTTGCGAAGTCCTCAAAGGGAGGCTACATGACTTTTTACTTGATTGTGTCATTGCCTGCTTTGCAAATTTCTGGGTTTTCTTCAGCTCACCTGCTAGGAATACAGAATCCTCAGGGGTCCTTATAAAACGAATTAAGAGAATTGGAACAATGAATGTCATAGAGAGGATTGTGCTTCTCCTGATCTTTTCAGAAGGCTTGTAAAAAATCTGCCAAGGTTCTACAAGCAATAATTAACTAAGTTACAATGAGATCTACTCCTGGCGTATCTTTGGAATTTGTAGAGATATGTTTCAAAATATAGTTTCCACACTTTGAATTTCCTGCATCACCACCAGATTGTCAGTATTTATATCTCTTTGCAGGTCTGTCTTTGGTTAACTCACATACAAATTGTTTTCTTCTGTTCCCATAAAATCCTTTCCAAATGTTTGCTAGTGTTGGAGATGAATTTCTTTGGCAATATTTTCAAAGCAGAAAGGAAGAAAAATAAAATCTGTTCCCCAGTGAACAGTTAAACTGTAATACATGTCAGGCTCTGCCTCAATTAACAATCTACTATGAGACTGCTACGTCTAGAACTGCGCTGAGATTTTGCAAGGAAGTATCATTTGTATTTTTATGTTTTTACTTAAATGCTTTGTATCAACCTTAGGAAAAATGCCCTCCACATGAATGTCCTCAATAGAATCAAACAACTACGTGTAAATGATATGCATCAGCCAGAAGAATTGCCAAAAACTGTAGAAACTTGCTAATCACGCGATGCTGGTCTATGACCACAACAACTAAGAAACAACCAGTTGCATTTAGAAAGTGTCTACATAGCAAAGGCAAGCATGACACAAGCAGGGAGCAACTGCAATTCCAGGAGAGATTGTGATTCATGCTGATCATACCACAATCGCAAAGATTGCAAACAAGCCCCAGTGGCCTTTGAAGGGTTTTACTGCAGGTGTTAACCTAGTAGGTCAGTTAGAATCAACTACTAGGCTAAGGCATTCTGAGTGACTGCGCCAAATGGATGGAACTCCCTGTTCTTTGAAATGCATACCATCTCCCTTGGCTGCATGGCTTCAGAAGAGGCTTTAAAACCTATTTTCTTGCTTTCCTGATTAGGATTTTTGTCGCTTTTTTTGGGGGGGGGGATTTGATAGTTTCAGGTTGATTAACGTTATGCTATTTTGATATTGTTATTTGTAAATTGTCAATCGAGCTTGTGGCTTATAGTAATGGCAGCAATAATTCATATGATTTCACTCGATGCTTTGCTTTCTACCATAAATCACATTGGCTAATTTTACTAGGAGAAAGCGAGATGTAAATACGTTTGAGATGGGCAGCCATATCAATTGAATAAATAAATAGAATAAAAAAAACTAATCAACTTACAAAATCTGGGGATTTTAATTTCTCTTTTAATTTCCCACCAGGCTGGAAAATGGATTTATGGATAAGATTCAAACTCACCATACCACAACATATACATATAAATCTCCACACTCAAAGCATCTTACCAAATAGGAACAAGACAAATGTGAATAGAAGATAAACAAAGGATTTCTTCAAGTTGTCTCAACTATAACCGAAGAGAGAATGGGATCAAGAAACTCTCTTTGATAATAGAATAGGGAGGAACAGCGAAATGACCCAAATGAGACATCCTCTAGTACCTAGATTTGACTTTGTTTTCTTTGAAATAGGACCTCAGAGGGAGGGTGGACTAACACAGCTGTCAGTGTTGACCTGAAGGAGGAAGCTTTGTTCCTTTCCATATTTTAGACCAATCTTAATGGAAATGTAAGAAAGCAGCCAATTTGTTTTGCTCTCATACATAGTCCGCATGAATTGGGCTGTGAGGGGAGGAAGTTAAGTAAACAATGTAGAAAACTCAAACAGTGCCCCTTTACAGTGCAATAATCAATTAGGAATAGAAATTGATAAAATCAGTTGTGGGTGCTCCATCACAGGAAGTTTTCGAAAGTAGACCAGACAACCATTTGATTAGGGTGGTATAAGGTCCCCTGCCTTGAGAACGGACTGGACTAGAAGACCTCTGAAGTCATTTCCAGCTCCACAATTCTTGTTCTAAAATGTTCCAGTTTATATTCTATGGGTGAACCAAGATTTTCCAATTTATTCCCAGAGTTTGGAGAGGGAAAATTTCTGGATATTGGTTTAAAACCTAATTTTTTGGCTTATGGTAAACAATGCTCCCATTGGTGGCTTTGGCTAGAGTATTGTTGAAAATCACCAGAATGAGGCCTTCCTAGCTAGCTTCTGACAAGCAAAGTCTATGGGACTGAAAGTCAGTGCAAACCACCCGTTGCCTTAGAATCTCTGATAGCTCAAGAACAAGAGCGACCACATTGAGAACCAGCCCTAATGCAACATTTTTGTTAATCTCTCTTAAAAAGTATCCATTTTATATGCAGAGAGTCCTTGACCTATGACCACAATTGGGACGGGAATTTCCATTACTAAGCAAGACATTTAAGTGAATTGCACCCAATTTTACGACCTTTTTATGCCGTAGTTGTTAAGCGAATCCCTGCAATTGCTCAGGGAATCACGTAATCATTAAGCAAACTCAGCCCCATCTCCCCCGGTTGACGTTGCTTGTCAGAAGAAAGCTAGGAAGGTCTCAGGTGAGGATCACATGACCCCAGGATGTGGCAACCATCATAAATGCAGGCTGGCTGAAATTTGATCATGTGACTTGGGGAGATGCTGTGACAGTTGTAAGTGCGAGTCCAATCAAAAGTCCCTTTTCTCAGTGCTGTTATAACTTTGAATGGTTGCTAAATGAATAGTTATAAGTTGAGGCTACCTGTATTCTTTGTCATCCTTAATCTGATACTTAGCAAGGAATTTTTATTCAAATATAGTTTTCAGTGTTGCTGGAGGAGAAGGTAAGAATTTAATCAAGCCAATCCAGAAACATATTGTTTAGGAATGTGTGGGCTGTACTTTTAATGACATTTTAACAGAATCTTGCACATCTGAAGATGGGGAATTATATAAATCAGGGGTCCCCAACCCAACCCAAAAAGTTTGGAGAACTCTGATATAAACAATTAAAAAAAATAAAATTTCAACTGAATTCTGGAAACCTATAACCTCTATTGAATCCTGAGACCTATAACTGATTACCTTCATTCTCTCTCTCTCTCCTTCAGGTACCACAGGTTACTACTGTTTCTCTCTTTCAGGTTAGATGTTACTAATGTAATTCTAGGTTTTTGTTTTTCAAGGCACTTTTGGAGAAAAAGATCATGGAAGACTTCACTTTAAGTACTTTACAGGTGAGAACAGCAGAGGACTTTAAGTGGAACATCAACATTTAAGTAAGCTCCAGCTGGTCGGATATCACTGAATGCATTCAAACTAAAATAAGAAACACAGTATACCTTGCATGGATTCTTCAAATTAAAAATATACTCGTAGGAATGCTAATGCTGAGACTTACAGGAACAAGGAAGTTATGTGGGCTGAAGCTGCTCCCAGGGATGGAATGGCTGTCAGTTCATTGTTATTCAGTCGCCTGAGGAAACAATGACAACAATTAAAAAAACAATTATTAAAAAAAATGAAGCAAACTTTTTTTTTTGTGGGGGGGGGGGACGGGGGACACACAACGACTCAGGTTGTTTTTCATTGCTCATCGTCTGTCATGATTATTAATCTAGAAGCCCGGCTGCATGCAGAAATGTGTCAGGGTGCTTCCTGTAATTCTGTGACTTTCCAGCCAAGTCACTGCCAAGAACACTTGTAACAGAAACCCAGCTGCACATTCCATGCCTACTTTAGTTATTGCTAACACATATTTATGGAACAGCAACAAGTGCCAGCTCCCTTCAAGGCTGGGCAAACTACAGATCACGAGGACACGAGCAGCTCCTGGAGAGTTCAAACCAGAGCTCCTGACTTACATCCTTGTGCACAATTTCTTTTGATATATGTATTTTTAATGGACAGCTTGGGGATCAAAAGTTTCTCCATTAGAATCTCCTTGTTGGACTTGATTACCGGATATGGTTACAGCCAAGTCAGAAATAGTAGTGATCGTAACCACAATGGCTCCTGAAAGAGGATTGCATCATTAGTTATAACAGATGAGGATGATCCATCCAGAGCTATCATGCTAGCCAGCTTTAGACACCAACATAGTTTTCCTGCTTTAGATACTATCATGTGGTCAGAGGGGAATAAAAGAAAGATCTGGTGCCCAAGTCTGTTCTGTATTAAGTCTTGGTTCTCCCAACCACCTCTCTCCTATGCTGTATCCCTTCAGCAATCCAGATTGGTGCTGTCCATGTTAGTAGGATGCAGACAGATGAAATAGCAAGAAGCATTTCTTTGCATACAGGATTTAAGTTGCGGTGGGTATGAATTAGCATCCTCCTATTCCATCTGTCTCTCTTTCTTCCTCACAATATACATTGACTCCCATGACTTTATGGACTGATTGGACCCCACGGCAACTATTCCGTCCAAATGAGTCCATCAGTCTCATGAATTTGGGAATCTTAGTACATGTGGAGAGAGTGAGTTTGGTGTAGAGGTTAAGAAATCAGAGTAGAGACTGGACAACTAGGACTTAGGCACAAAGCCAGCTAGGGGACCTTAGGCCAGTCCCTCTCTCTCAACCCTAGGAAAGAGACAATAGCAAACCACTTCGGAAATCTTGCCAAGAAAACTATGGTACTTGCCCAGACAGTTGGCAAGAGTCAACACTGACTCGAAGGCATTAAAAGAAGTGGAAAATAAAAAGATGTGGAAGCAATCATCAAATCCTCAGGAGCTCAACAGAAAGAAGGAATTAAGCAGGAAGAAGGGATGTCTATGGAGATTCCCAGTCATCCAAGTGATGGTTGTCCCAAAGGTGCTTTTTTCAAGAGGCAACTGGACTTTCTGGTTTTTCTTTGAAGACTTTTCGCTTCTCATTCAAGAAACTTCTTCTGCTCTTTTTGCTTGAAGCAAAAAGTCTTCAAAGGAAAAACCAGAAAGTCCAGTTGCCTCTTGAAAAAGCACCTTTGGGTCAAGAAGAGGGATAAGTTTTCCTTTGTTTTGCTAATCAAAACATACACAACAGCTTAACGTAGAGCCAGGCAAATAGCTCAGCTTCCCCAGTACAGGTAGTCCTCTACTTGGGAGTACTGCCCATCATGATTGTAAGTCATGATGATCATAAAACAGGGTCACCCACATGATTGACCTGATTTTACCACCTTTATTGCAGTGATTATTTTAGCAAACACCACCAACATTAAGCAAACCAATGTTTCGCCGTGGGCCAGTTTTACAGAAAACAAAGAATAAATGCTGGTTTTTGGCAAAACGGTCATAAAATGAAGGCGTGTCACTGCAGGATGCTGGAAACAGCCATAAATGTGAATCTGTTGTTAAGTGCCCAACCTGCAGTCATGTGACCATGGGGGAGGGAAAAGAAAAGCCCTCAGAACTTCAGAACCAGGTTATAAGTATCCCCAGGAAGGCCCATTTGAACAGTTGCTAAGCAACCAGTCATAGGTTGAGAACTACCTATGCCATCTGCTCCAATTACCTGCTCCATCAAATAGAAATTGGAAGGACTAAATTTGTGATTATTTTTTTTGCAGAAGTATGTCCTCTACCTCTTCTTAAAGAAGAAAAGGTATATATTGTGTAAAAGAAATGATTACATCAAAAATACGCTTGTTTCAGCAATTACGCCCATTTAATTGTTTCAGTTAATGATTTATTAATGGTCATTTAGGTACATACTGGATATAAATGAAATACAAATGAGGGTTCAATCTTTTTCTAAAGGAAATTAAAAAGTGGATAGTTTCATCTTCCATTGCTGAATTACTAGACTTCAGAGTTTCACTCTTAGTAGTATGATGTCTGTATTGGACTATTGAAAGAAAGCTGACCCAGGTCATACAATCTGTTTCCTTCAGGATTTAGATACCTGCAGTTCTCACTTTGAATTAGTCCATTAATTAGCATTACACAGGTGCTTGTCTTGTTGCTTGAAAACTGCCCAATTTCCTGGCCTCCTTGCCTAGCTTTAACCTTTCCAAAGAAGCAGTCGAAAAAGTTATTGAGGCAAAAAAAAACCAAACCATTGCTTCCTGCTTAAGAACAGGAGAGTTTCTCTAACTCAGGGATCTTCAAACTTGACAGCTTTAAAACTTGTGGACTTCAACTCCCAGAATTCCTCCTCCAGTCATGTTAGCTCAGGAATTCTGGGAGTTAAAGTCCACAAGTCTTAAACTTGCCAAGTTTGAAGGCCCTTGCTCTAACTCTACAAGAGATACATATAATTGGATCTTGTTTATTTATCCTTTTTTGTCTTTTCAAACAGCAAAGATTTAAAATGGTTTGTTCTTTATTTTAGACGTATGATTCACTAAATCTGTAAAATGCAGAGATGAGGGGGAAAGTTGCAAAATAAAAATAAGGTCCAGTTGTCTCAGCAAACTCCTTTCTATCAAAGCATTTCTGTATTTCTTAACATTATTTTTAAAAGTCAAGCAAGACAAATGTTTACAATTGTTAACGATTTTACTTGATAACCAACAAATTATGAACTATTTGCTTATATCAATAATTTTTCCAGGCCAGGATCCTTCAAATAAAACAGAAATTGTATTAGCTAGATTCTCCGGGCAGTACAAAAATAGGACATTTTGTAAACCAGTTTGAGTATTTATTAAATAAATATCCACTATTTAAAAATAAATAAATAATCATCAAATCTGAAGGATGCTATGTTGAAGATGTTCTAGAAGTACATAAAAGATAAAGTGGTATATAAGAAGATATAGCAGTAATGCATATATCCAATTATCCACTACAAACCATACAAGTATAAAGTTTTCTACAAAAAATACATGTGAACATTTTTGTTCAATAAAAATTTCATGATTACTGAACTGATATTGTTATTATATATCTATGGAAAGTTGGGCCATGGAGATACATAGCAAACTTCCTAATGTTCGACAGAAGTTCACAAGTTCTGCTTGGAACTCAAAAATGCCCTGGCCTTTATCGATACATACACAAAAGGAGATGTACATGGACAACAAAAATGAGCATCTTTTTATGAAAGAGCTCCACATGAATATTGGAACGTAAGTAGGGTTTTCAATGGTGACAAATGGCTTCATTCATGAATTCTTTCCTAAGGCTTTTGTTAATGCTAACAGGAAGGACCTAAGGTATATTCAATAACAGAAGCTTCTATAGGGTGTTGATTGGCAAGTATAACCTGGCAGGACAAGTTAGAACTTACTAGCAATCTAAACAATAAATTCTTGGTTGTTAGTTTATTTTGCTGTTAAATATTGGCATATTGTTGGGTAAGGAGCTTTGGCATGTGGTCAGGAGCTTCTCTTAAATAACAAGCAAAGGTAAGACAGGCTGAACAACTCTCTGAAGCAACTACAGCTAAAAACTCTCTTTCCAACCCTTTGATCCTGATACTATGTGTGGTAAGATGGGGAAGGGGGAGTGACACTCAGTATAAAATATTTACAACCTAGTTGCCAGGCTAATGTCATGTTGAAATGGATCTTACTTAAAAATAGCACAGTTCTCTTGAGGATTCACTGAAAGGCACTTAGATTTTACTTTTTTTTAAAGGCAAAACAGTAAAAAAAATAGTTTGAGAAAGGAACTTTATGCAATTTTGCCCTGATTATGACTAAAACAAGCCTAAGGTTTTATGAACTCTGAAATTAAACATTGTGCTCAAGTGGTAAGACTATGTTCAAGCACCCTTTATGCTGCCAGGTAGGCTAGTTCAACAACTTCTAGACAGCCACAAATTCTCACTTCATGTGGCGCTCAAGGAGCCTTGATAAATAAAAACTGCACGGATTTTTAGCTTACAAGAATAAATTGCTAGGAAGGAAAAATGTCATTTTAATTAAGCATGCTGTAAAAAAAGAGTGGAGAGGGGAATATTCAGACAAAAAGCAAGTTTCACACAGCATAAAGTGGTCCAATGGTGTCCAATGGTGTATGATCTCCAATGCTTTTGTACTTATGATTTCTTGTGGCCTTCAAGCAGGATCAATTATTTTATTTTAGTTATTAATTGAGCAGATTAATCCCATATATATCTCATTGCAATCCCAGGCAGATTCATGGTAAGTACAAAACAGGAAACATCTGGTTAGCCACTGTGAGAATACGCTAGATTACTTAGGGACTATAGTCCGATTCCAAATAGTTCTGCTGCTCTTATATAACACATTGTGAACTGCCCTGCCTTCCATGTGCCACAGCACCAGTTCATGTGCAAAGTATCAACTTTGCATTCAGGGGTATCCACAGAGTGTAGGCCCCCAAAAAGTTAAGATGGCTTTCACAATGGTGCAAGTGAAGCTCTGAACAATGCACATTAAAAGAACATTGTGGCCATCATGTTGGGGGTTTTTAAATCATTTTTTTAATCAGTTACTTGCATTCTTCACTGTGAAGCCGTAGCAGCAAAGCCACCCCACAAGAAATAGAACGTTTCACTGATATGTGAATGTAATAGTGTAATAGTTAAGCGTACTGTATGCAGTTGGAAAAAGAAGGTATCCAATTCATCTCAACTAGACCAGGGGTGTCAAACGCGATTTTATTGAGGGCCACATCGGGGTTGTGTTTGACTTTGGGGGGGGGGGCATGGCCAGCTTGATGTCACTCGTGTCAGGGGCACCTGTGGTGGTCTGAGTGCTCTGCCAGGAAAAATGGGCTCCCACATTTTGTTTTCAGCTGCAACGTCCTCCTGCAACCCTCTGCCAGCAAAAACGGAGCTCGTGAGGGCCATGGGTGTCCCTCTTGAGCTCCGTTTTTGCTGACAGAGGCACTATGGGCTGGTCCTTTACGGCCCCACAGGCCAGATCTAAGCACCACGCGGGCTGTCTCCAGTTTCTGGGCCTTGAATTTGACATCCCTAAACTATAGTGAACTATCAAAGAATATCAGTAAAGCACCATTTCCTAGTCTTCTGCATATACTACAGGAAGTCATTGACTTCCAACCACACTTATGACCAGTTGTTCCACTGCTAAGCAAGGCGGATATTAAGTGAGTTGTGCTCAATTTTACAATGACTGTTAAAACACTAGAATGGTTATGTGAACTGTATGATCGTTAGGAAAATCTGGCTTCCCCTGTTGACTTTACTTGTTGGAAGACTGCTGGGAAGGTGACAAATGGCGATCACATGATCCCAGGACAGTGCATGTAAATACATGCCAATTACTAAGCACCCAAATTTCGATCATGGGACCACGATGAGGATACTGTAACAGTCGTAAATGCAAGGACCAGTCATAAGTAACTTTTTCGGTGCCAGCTTCCAACAAGCAGAATCAATGGGGGAAGCCAGATTTGACTAACCACCTCATGATTCACTTTACAACTGCCCTTGCTTAGCAACAGAAATTTTGGGTTCAATTGTGTTGTGGGGCAAGGACTAACGTGTACCGTTTGAATGTAATTAACTATTGGAAATATTGTAGTTAATTGTATAGCGATATATAGTAAGCAAGACACATCTTTTCAAAACATCTCTAGGGATTCATATTAGGGTAAAATAATTTATTATTAATTAAACAGTTATTTAATAATATATTGCACCAGGCCTGGGTGTTCCAAGGGACAGGTAAAACCTTGAAATGGTTCCATGGTTAACATTCACTCTCTTGTATTCTGTGGTGGGGTTTAAAATAATTTTCATAGAATCCAAGATTTTGGGGGGCAATGTGCTGACTCTGTAAACCACTTAGAGAGGGCTAGAAAGCACTGTGTATATAAGTCTAAGTGCTATTGCTATTGCTAATAATGCTTGGTTTTTATATATTTGTTTTAATTAATATACGCTGCTTAGAATACTGTTTTATAGGACGGGCAACTATATAAATTCTCATCATTTGGATTACATGGTAATGTAACCTTACGTGGTGAGGCTACTGTTGAAACTGGTCTATCTATTATCAACGTGTATGCTGGGAAATTGACAGACAGACAGATAGACAGACAGACAGACAGACAGACAGAGATAAATGGGGCATCCAATTTTGTGCTAGAATAGTTTTCTGCTGACTCAAGGATGGATAGAGCTTAACCAGCCTTGGGAAGAAGCTCTTTGTCCTTTCTGCTAGGGAGCAGTGGGTGGGAGGGGGAGAAGGTAATTATTCCATAGCACCAACACTATACCTTTTCTTCTTGAGACAGCCAGAAAAGATTAGCATTAGATGTCACAGCAGAGTCTACTTCGTATTAGAGGAAAACAGATCCATGCAGCTTAGTATGATTATCTGGCTATATTTGGGATTATGAAATATAGGAGCAGATAGAGCCAGGGAAGAACAGACAACACCAATGATTTCCAATAAAGACACTGCAGCTTAATTGAGACACTGTGTTCTACTAATTGACTGTTAATTTTTTAAACAGCACCCAGGTACTATATGTATGAAAAACAAAAGCTCAGATTTAATCTGCTGATGCAAGCTGGAAGAACAATGGAGTCACGTCCTCGGAAACTGTATACTTTTTCCGACTGCTATCCTAGCCAGACTGGAAGTGAAGACAGAGAGCGGCCAGGATGAAAAGTCCTTTAGACAGAAAATACTTACACTTCCCGTAGTTTTGGCAGCTTTGCGAAGGCAGAAGGATCAATCTCAGTCAGTTTGTTGTGGCTCAAGTTTCTGTTTGAAAAAGAGACAGTAGTATCAGCAAAAGACAGTTTCTACATTCAGCAAAAATTGGCAATCCTAACTATTCTGGAGTTGCACTGGATAATAATAAAAATAAGAGCAAAGGCAAAAAGAAGGAAATACGTACTTACCACATCTATTCCACCCCACCCCAAAAATGATGCCCTAGCTGTGAGCTTTACCCAGAGCCTCATGAAATGAAGGAATACGGAGCGCTTCTGAAGCATTAACAACATGACGGCTTAAAGTGTTTTCTCGATTAATTCAAAAGGTTCAGAAAGATCGGAATTCTGTTTTTCTAGATGTGACAACTGACCTATTTCTAGACAACTCAGAAAACAGAATAAAGGCAATAGCACTTGCCTGTCTACCACCAGCAACTGTCATTCAGTCTCCTGCAGACCAGGGGTCTCCAACCTTGGCAACTTTAAGCCTGGAGGACTTCAACTCCCAGAATTCTGGGAGTTGAAGTCCTCCAGACTTAATGTTGCCAAGGTTGGGGACCCCTGCTGTAGACTAAGGTTAGGTAATCAGGGCTTCTGGTAACTGGACCATGGAGAAGACCTTCAGTGAAAATGTTAATGTGGTGGTTTGTCCAAATGAAAAAGTCATCTCCTTCAAATATCCCAAATTAGTACTGTGTCCTAGGCCAAAATATTCTCAGTGAGCCCCACTGTCTTCTGTTCCAAGCAGTCCAATGCAATTGATGTCCAAGCATACACATTTCATAGTAGAAGCACCATTTCCAACTACAGTCACACAAAACTGTAATGCAATCTAGTTTATTAGAATAGTATAACAGTCTTATTATTTCTTCCGAGAAGCACTACAGCAGAGAATTTTCCATGTCACTATCACAGGAGCTCCTGAGACATCTACCACAGTCCAAGATTATTTTCCTACCCATAATAGCCACTGCTGGTTTAAAGGCATCAATGCAGGCTAATTTTTTTTTTGTCCTAATCTGCCTTAGTTCATGCTTACTTCTGCAGGCTTTCTTCATTACAGATAGTCTTCAACTTACAATGATTTCATTTACTGACTGTTCAGAATTACAATGGTACTGAAAAAGTTTTTCACACTTATAACTGATGATGTTACTTGGTTAGGGTAATAAAATGTTTGCAAGAAAACAAGCCAGCTCAAAGAGCACCATTTGTATTCTTGAATGAAAGGTGGGATATAAATCTAACAAATGATAAAATCCATGAAGATTATTTCTAAGTAATGTGCAAATAGCATAATTCTCTATTGAGGCATTGGGTTAATGATGCTCAATTCCTAGTAAATCCAGAGCCAAGGGTGCAGCCTAAGCTATTGTTTTATTGTCGTATCCAGCAAAATATCAGCTCCACTAGTAGGAAAAACCAAGAAATCAACTCACAGGAAGGCCAAAATTATTTTCATTGAGACCAGGTTTTTATTACTGGCTATAGTAACAGAATCTTGTTTTATGTCTTCTACTTCTTAGACTCATTAGCGAGATTTCTGTCTCAGCTATTTCCATGTATTTTCTGCTTGTTTTGGACTCACAATTTGTTTTTTTACCCTCATTGCTTTGGTAACGGATCTTGCCTATTTCTGTCAAGGTCATCTGCATCTTCTACATTTTACAAAATTAATATCATTATTTTCCTCCCCTATAGCAACCTGGGTTAGCTGTAAATAGAAGTGGTGATCAAAATCTTAAAATAATGTTCTTGAATCCCCACCCAAAAAATTTATAATACCCTTTACTCTGTTGTGTTTATTTGCAACTTTTATCATTTCTGCAAAAGTCTTACATTTCCCTCCTCAGTTTTCTGGGGGCCCAAGAAAATAATGACAAGGTTATAGAAGAAGCAGCTAAAGCATCTGTCTTCTGAAGCTTTTTTGTGAAATTGTTAAAAATAGATTTGCTGGATCAGATCAAAAACTCATCTAGCCCTGTATTCCGTTTTCCCATGCTGTTTCCTGGCAGGCCCGGAAAACATTGGGATCTTCTCATTCCTTTTCTCTGGCAAGCTTTATTCAGAGATTTGATGCCTCTAAAACAGAGTAGCATATATATACTTTGCCTCTAGGATGAAGAGAAATTGATACCTTTATCTTTTTGATATTATCAACAGGATGAAGACCAATTAATACCTCTACCTGTCAAGATATTCTCAACAGGACAATAAAGTCAAATTACCAGGATCTTATATTTTCCCTGAACCAGAAGGAATTACACTGTTAAATCCCATCCTTTGCTTAATTTAATGCAACAATATCAATTAAATAATATACTAGTACTTATTATAAATAATATACTAGTACTTATTATTAGAATGTTCTTACTACCTCAGCTTTTGTTTATTTTTATTGGCTAGATTTCTATTCCACTTTTTCTTCAAGAGCTTGAAATGGTATACCCAGCCTACCTTCCTCCATTTCCGCCCCTCCTCACAATAATTATCCTGTATTATTAGTTGAACTAAGAGAGAATTATTGGCCGAAAAATTCTTAAGTTCCGCATCCGAGAGTGGATTTCAACATAGGCCTTCTTGGTTGAGCAAGCAAACAAGCACCTCTTATTTACCCTCTCAAGTCCCTTACTATGTTGCTTTTTTGGGGAGGAAAAAGAACACACATCACTTTAAAACAACCTGTAAGTAGCAGCTTCCTTCTCACTATGCGTATGTGCTACTTTGGAGATAACACTGCTAGCATATGATTCTGAAAGTGTGCCAGGCTGTTAAAGGATAAAATAAGGCTAGCAAATGGAAGGAAAAACTGTTACCCCCCCCCCCTCCACTGTTTTCAAAAGATCATGCCCCCCCCCCCCCCCCCCCAATGTCTGGGATAGAAATCAACACAGATTCAAAGAGGTTTATATACTGAATGAAAAAAAAAAAAATCAGCAAATTGCGGCTTAAAAAATTCCAAGGTACTTCTAAACCTGAAACAGTATCTCCCAATCAAGACGAGATTAAACAAAAACACAATTTGTCCGGCAAATCCCTTGCTTAAAAAAAAAAAACGCAAACCAGAAAGACAGGTCTGAGCGGGTCTGCATCGTAAAGAGAAAAAGAAGCAAGTACCGTGGATTTCATTTTCCAAAAAGGAATGCAAACACGACTGCAAAATTAGACACATTCGTGTTAAGAATAGCATGTGTATTTTTAACTTTGCAAAATTTCATGTTGTCATTTCAATTTTCATCAGGCTCTTTAGTGCCTTTAGAAACCATACAACAAGTGGCTGTTCGGTTTAAAAGGGAGAGGCATATGGTTCAACAATTGATTTTTTTCTTTCTGTTGTGATGTACTTTGATATAATTAAGACCTGGATAACTCAGTCTGCGTGAATTACAAATACTGAAATTTTGAATTGGGCCCAAATTATGTTGCTGTGCTCATACACAGTATATAGAAAGTCTCAAGTTCAACCTCTGGGTTATAAATTACTTTGTAAAAGTCTAGAGAAGGATTGCCAGTCAGTCAGTATTTAAAACTGTTTAAAAATAGAATGGCTCATTGGTTATAAAATATGTGATGTGTTTTGATTCAAAACATTCTGAATTCGGCCTATTTCTAGTGCAAAACTCTTGTGCCCAGACCAGGGACTCCTCCAAGTGTGTAAAACAATATACAGATACACTTGATTGTATATTAGCATTGTTAATTATGATGCCTTCCTTCGTTGCTATGCATTTTAATATTTGTAGTTATAGTGTATGGTTGTTTTTTACGGGATATTGTTCACCTCCCAGAGTCACTTGTTGAGATAGGTGGCTATACAAATCGATTAAATAAATAAATAAATAAATAATAAAACAGTTGCTCCCTGCGCACCATATGTTGCTTCAAGCAGACCAGGGTATTTAAATCGTTTTAGAAGCATCTGCTTGAAACCACCCATTCTGTCCTTACAGCAGACTATTTCAAATTAAATACAATCAGAATTGAAAGGTCTTGCACATGCTTGTACTAGAACAGAGTTTGGTTTTGAAATCCACATTATATGTCTCTGTATATTGCAAATCTGCACAAGTTCATATATGGAACAGCTATATAAACAATCCGATTTATTCCTGTTGTATAAGAAGTAGAGACATCTATCCATCTACAACAGTGGCCCCCAACCATTTGGGCACCAAGGACCAGTTCCGTGCAGAGAATTTTTTCTGCGGACCAGAAGGGGTATATTGTCATGTACTGCTTGCATCCTGTGGATGAGGCTTCGCTTGTTTATGTGGCCTGGTTTCTGGCATGCTGCGGACTGGTGCCAGTCCACGGACTGGGGGTTGGGGACCCCTGATCTACAGCATTCTCCACTTCATTTATTTATTCATTTATTTGACTTGTCAATCACTTACAAGATAATAGGTATAAGTATAAACATGAGTAAGAATACAGGAAATAGATATGAATAAATGGGGACAATAGGACAGAGATGGTAGGCAAGACTGTGCACTTATGCACACCCCTTACAGACCTCTTAGGAATGGGGTGAGGTCAATAGTGGATAGTTTGAGGTTAAAGGAGTGGGGGTAAGAGGATGTAACAACAGAGTCAGGTAGTGCATTTCAGACATTGACCAGTCTGTTGCTGAAGTCGTACTTTCTGCAATCAAGTTTGGAGCGGTTTACATTGAGTTTGTATCTGTTGCGTGCTCTTGTATTGTTGCAGTTGAAGCTGAAGTAGTCATTGACTTGTAGCAGATAATTTTGTGTATTACACTTAAATCCAACCGTAAGCGGTGTATTTCTAGGTTGTCCAAGCCCAAAATTTCAAGTCTAGTGGTGTAGGGTATTCTGTTGCGAGCAGAGGAGTGTAGTACTCTTCTTGTGAATTTGTATTAATTTCCGATATACAGTGTGAATTCCAGACAGATGAGCTATATTCGAGTATCGGTCTCGCGAAGGTTTTGTAAGCCCTAGTTAGCAATTCAACATTACCAGAGGAGAAGCTTCATAAGATTAGATTTACAACTCTTAATGCCTTTTTGGCAATGCTGTTGCAGTGGAGATTCCCAATTATCTATAAGTCATGGTTGTCCCCCAAATGTTTTTTCAAAAGGCAATCGTACTTTCTTGTTTTTTTAGGCAGAGGTCCCAGCATGGCACATATGTAGTCTGGGTTGGGTTAGTACTGTCACCTAACATGTTGTCTTGTAGCAGTCGTATCTTCATTACCATGACTGCTTCAGTTGTGACAGGTGAAGAGTAAAGTGACATCCTAAGAAACCATTGTCTCACCTTGAATCCAGTTTTAGTTCCCAAATCTTGCTGACAAAGTCCAGTTTGCCTTTTGGAACTCCACTTCTTATTCATTTTTTGAAGATTTCAAGTTAGCCTACTCTCTGTGTTTTAAGACACAACTCTGTGGCTCCTTCCACTAACAAGATGGGTGAGTGACAGCTAAGGGGAAGAGGAGCAATCCAGGAATATGTGTTGGTGCCAAATGCCACTTCCATTAAACATTTTGTCAGCCTTTCTCCTAATCCAGCTTTTCATCATTTCCCACACAAAAGGAACCAAGAGCCAATAGAAGAGAATATTAATAGTTGAACTATGGAGTCCTTGGTACTGTCTGAGCTTGGCTGCTTATTTTCAGACTGTTTGATTACCCAACTATAGGTAACATTTTATAAAAATGTTGGCTTATGAAACATCTGCAAGGAAATGACCAAGCTTCAGACAGCACCAAGGATGTCACAAAACCAGGAGCCTTGAACAATCCAAATTTCACAAGAGGAATCTCTCTACTAATCTGCCCAGAGAGACCTCCCTTCCCTGCAGCTTCCTAAATAGACACCCCACCCAAATCCAAGATATCTTTATAGATGTTTTAGCAGAGGAGAATCTGGTGCACACATGGCTGGACTTCAATAGAGAATTGAAAGTCTCTGAACTGCTGTTGAAGGGACAGCACAGAACAAAACACCAACAATGTCCCTTTTCCTGGATTAACAGAACCTGCAGCTTTTTTGACAGCCTGCCACCATGCATTTCAACCCATTACATCAGTTCGCAGACTGGAAAGAGGCCTTTTGTGATCTTTTTTCCTCTGCCTTGCAAAGGAGATTCTGGAACAGGAAACTGCCTGATCCAGAATCAATTCCCACACCCGCTTTTTCAGAAACATTCTTTATCAAAAACACAGGGCAGAGTAGGATATCTGCAGAAGAGGTCTTGCAGGATTCAATATGGATCTAGAATCCTGCCAACCATGAACAGTGGGCCTAAAAGGATTACACATTCAAACATAATTCCATTCCGTATGAAATGTATACAGTACTTTGACGTCACTGGGTTAAAAAAGGAAAGGCCACATCAGATTAGTTATTTAATATATTTTGCCCTTACTCTCGGGAGATTCTTGTACAAACATCCTTCAAAAAGAATAAAATAGCATGATTAATCGACAGCCATCATTTTTTCTCTCTCAGAATTTGTGGTTTTACAGCGTATGAAAAAGCTAAATAATTTTATGCTTCTAATATTATCCTCCTAAACTGTAATTAGCATTGTCAGAATCTTTTTCTTTATTCTCTCTTCTCGATACTCTGCTTTTAACAGAATCCTAATTTTTAAACACAGTAAACTAAGATTAATATATAGGAACAAGACAATGTATTAAGATTTATAACATACAGTGGGGCAAAAAAGTATTTAGTCAGCCACCAATTGTGCAAGTTCTCCCACTTAAAAAGATGAGAGAGGCCTGTAATTATCATCATAGGTATACCTCACCTATGAGAGACAAAATGTGAAAACAAATCCAGACAATCACATTGTCTGATTTGGAAAGAATTTATTTGCAAATTATGATGGAAAATAAGAATTTGGTCACCTACAAACAAGCAAGATTGCTGGCTCTCACAGACCTGTAACTTCTTCTTTAAGAGGCTCCTCTGTCCTCCACTCATTACCTGTATTAATGGCATTTGTTTGAACTTGTTATCAGTATAAAAGACACCTGTCCACAACCTTAAACAGTCACACTCCAAACTCCACTATGGTGAAGACCAAAGAGCTGTCGAAGGACACCGGAACAAATTGTAGACCTGCACCAGGCTGGGAAGACTGAATCTGCAATAGGCAAGCAGCTTGGTGTGAATAAATCAATTGTGGGAGCAATAATTAGAAAATGGAAGACATACAAGACCATTGATAATCTCCATTGATCTGGGGCTCCACACAAGATCTCACCCTGTGGGGTCAAAATGATCACAAGAATGGTGAGCAAAAATCCCAGAACTACACGGGGGGACCTAGTGAATGACCTGCAGAGAGCTGGGACCAACGTAACAAAGGGTACCATCAGTAATACACTAAGCCACCAGAGACTTAGATCCTGCAGTACCAGACGTGTCCCTCTGCTTAAGCCAGTACATGTCCGGGCCTGTCTGAAGTTTGCTAGAGAGCATTTGGATGATCCAGAAGAGGATTGGGAGAAGGTCATAAGGTCAGATGAAACCAAAGTAGAACTGTTTGGTAGACACACAACTTGTCGTGTTTGGAGGAAGAAGAATGCTGAGTTGCAACCAAAGAACACCATACCTACTGTAAAGTATAGGGGTGGCAACATCATGCTTTGGGGCTATTTCTTTGCAAAGGGAACAGGACGACTGATCCGTGTACAGGAAAGAATGAATGGGGCCATGTATCGTGAGATTTTGAGTGCAAACCTCCTTCCATCAGGAAGGGCATTGAAGATGAAACGTGGCTGGGTCTTTCAGCATGACAATGATCCCAAACACACCGCCCGGGCAACAAAGGAGTGGCTTCGTAAGAAGCATTTCAAGGTCCTGGAGTGGCCTAGCCAGTCTCCAGATCTCAACCTCACAGAAAACCTTTGGAGGGAGTTGAAAGTCCATGTTGCCCAGCAACAGCCGCAAAACATCACTGGTCTAGAGATCTGCATGGAGGAATGGGCCAACATACCAGCAACAGTGTGTGACAACCTTGTGAAGACTTACAGAAAACGTGTGACCTCTGTCATTGCCAACAAAGGATATATAACAAACGATTGAGATGAACTTTTGATATTGAGCAAATTCTTATTTTCCACCATAATTTGCAAATAAATTCTTCCCAAATCAGACAATGTGATTGTCTGGATTTGTTTTCACATTTTGTCTCTCATAGGTGAGGTATACCTATGATGACAATTACAGGCCTCTCTCATCTTTTTAAGTGGGAGAACTTGCATAATTGGTGGCTGACTACTTTTTTGCCCCATTGTACTACAAAGAGGGAAAGTGTGCTTAGTCCTCAATTTACAGTCATTTAGCAATCATTCCAAGTTGCAAAGGCATTAAAAAAAGTGACTTACAACTGCTCCTTGCATTATAGAATAGAATAACAGAGTTGGAAGGGACCTTGGAGGTCTTCTAATCCAACCCCTTGCTTAGGCAGGAAATTCTACACCACTTCAGACAAATGGTTATCCAATCTCTTCTTAAAAACTTCCAGTGTTGGAGCGAACATTCACAACTTCTGGAATTAAGTAGCTCCACTGGTTAATTGTTCTTGTCAGGAAATTTCTTAGTTCTAGGTTGCTTTTCTTCTTGAGCTAGTTTCCATCCATTGCTTCTTGTCCTGCCCACAGGTGGTTTGGAGAATAGCTTGACTCCCTCTTCTTTGTGGCAGCCCCTGAGATTTTGGAACACTGCTATCATGTCTCCCCTAGTTCTTCTTTTCATTACATTAGGCATACCCAATTATGACTATTATAGCCTCCCCGTGTGATCAAAATTCAGACACTTGGCAACCAGCAAGTATTTATGACATTGGATCACATGATTGCCATTTGCAGCCTATCTAGGCAGCTTCCCACAAGCAAAATCAATGGAAGAGGTTAGATTTGCTTAATGACCACCTGATTCACTTAGCAGCTGCAAACAACTTAACACTTAGCAGCCACTGCTTTAAAAAAAGATCATAAAATCAAGAGCAGCTCACTTCAGAATCACCTTGCTGAGCAACTAAAATTTTGGTCCAAATTGTGATCAAAAGTGAAGGATTACTTATAGAAAGCTCTTCCTCCATTTACAGCTCAAAACATTCAGGCCTTTTTAGCTTCAAAAAAATCTGGAAGCTGCCTTGAAACAATAGCTTTGCCTACCTAAGTTTTACATAGCTACCTATCCACAGTGGGTGGGAGTTTTGATAAATATTCAGACTATAAGGACTTTCTTGATTTGCTATGTTGCAAGTGGATTTTTCAAAAGCAATGGAAATTACGCAGGTTGGTGGAATTCAACCATCCAAGTGAAAACTACAGAAAGTGTAGTTTTAATAAACTTTATTAAACCGATTTAATAAAGAAATTCATTTATTCATGGTTATGTTCACATACAAGATGAGCATCAGAGTCAACTAATGATAAAATGAATTGTACAGATTTCATGAGTAACTTGATTTAGGCTGAGCCCAGAAGTGTCTTTCCTTAAATCTAATTAAAAGATGGAGGCTATGTCACCTAAACCGAAGGAAAACAAGGCAGTAATACCAAGCATGCTCATATCATTTAGATTTGCAGTCATGAACTGATATATATGTTTTTAATAATTAGAAGACTTTTTTTTTTTGGCTCAGAAATAAAATCCCACTGATTTCAGGAGGTCTGTTTCCCAAGTATGCATAAGTAAGCATCCAACTCCAGAGGCTGAAAGCTATTACGAACTGGTTACATTCTTAAGACACATTGTGTGTTTGTGCAGGTGGTGATGGTAGTGGGGGGTGCTGTTAACGTATGTGCATCTATCCCCCAAAAAGAAGCCTTGGGATTTTTTTTAAAATATAAGGCGTAGATCTGCACAACTCCCAAGTCAAAAACAAACATACCACATTTGAGCTTCAGTTCTCTGCAAACTTCCGTTAAATCCTACCAATTTCAATGGGAAAACTATCTTACAAAATGGATTCAAAGATTTTTTTTTAAATCCATACTGAATTCAGAAGTAGTACTGTCTTCAAATCGGGGACTCCTTGAAGGAAAAAAGTCAACTTTTACTGCAAACATGTGAAGGCCCCCTGTTCAGAATTAATTTAAACCACCAGTGAGTTTTAAATGCTGAAGAGCAAAACGTTTATCAAGAAAGCAAACAAAAAAGATAGGTGGGAACTCTTGAGGATTGTTTTGCTTTGAGTTGATCTTTTAAAGGCAGGCAACTGAATCAGTTAACAGTCTTCCTTCAATCCTATATGAACATTGACTGAAAAAAAGCTGGTTGAAATTACTTTGCATTTTTGGCACCAATAAGCAACTTCTCAGGCACAGAATATCTTAGTTTGGTGCAGTCAAATACACTAAGACAAATTATTTCAGGTAATTGTTCCGAGATCTTATCACTACAGACTAAAGTCATCAATTATGGAAGATGTCATAAAATGTACAAAATAAAATGCATGTTTTTATTTTGGGAAGGCTCAGGAAAAATTCATGGATCACCATAAGAGTACATAGGTGGTGGAGGAAAGGAGAGGGAGAGAGAGGGAGGGAGGGGGTGAGAGAGAGAAGCTGTAACATTTCAGAATTAACAGCACAGATGTTCCAATCTAACTATTCCCAAACCTCAACCTGACGTCATCTTTGAGAAAACGAGAACAAAATGAATCCACTTGTTTTGTAAACAAACTTCTGCGCAACATGCAGTTTAATTGTTACCAACATTTCTCAATGTAATTTCGCACTTTGGCAAATCAGAGTAAAGACACTGCCTCCCCTTAGAGCTAGGGAACAGCGAGGGCTCGCTTATGGTCCCAGCCAAAGGCTTTTCCAGTCACTGAACATGGACGGGTGGGTCCTGCCTGCTTCTGTGAAAACGAAACCACAAAACAAATCAAATCAGCAGTGCTATTTTGGAGAATAGACATAGTCGCTCCTAAGGATATTTACTCGATTTCCTGAACAGATTTCTCTCCCTCTCTTCATGTGTAGCAACCAGGGAGTCATCTGTAAAATTATTTCCTAAAGCAAGAACTTGAAAGGCTGAATAACCTCTTTTAAGGGCTCAAATTAGCGACACTTCTCTCAGAGTAACATCCATAAAAGAAGCACATTTATGTACTCTTTTCTCAACATTCCTCACTATCAGGTTCATGTTCTCTAGAACTTTCCTTCTTTGGTGACAAAGTCACCAAAGAAGCGATGACAGAGGATTATTTCTTGACTGGAATTCCTGTCCACTAAAAATCTGGCTAGGAATCCCACAGCTGGTTCTCCTTAATGAATTACGAGTTAGATAAAATTTTAATTAGTTGTAAAACTGGATTTTGTTACGGTTGTGCTGTATTGGCACAGCTTTGACTAGATGGGCTTTTTTGTAAAAGAAAAAAAAAATGTCCGCCTGCTAGAATGTCACACTGAGAATGGAAAGCGGTATAAAATATTTTAAACAAAGTGTGTTTCAGGGTTGTAAGAGCTGGTGCCAAGGCAAGCAGTCTCCCATTTGCAGTTTCCTTCTTTGTTGTGGTACATGGAGCTAAAGTTTGAAGGTTTGTCTAGACAGTGTCTGTGCAGCAGAAGTGTAGACTAGCATTACATATGGGGTGAAGCTGGAACAAATAAGATCTGGTGCAAGAATAACAGAATGTAAAATCTTGTCAAATTATCCATCCATCCCTGTTATATTTTGTCACAAGTTCTCAAAGCCTAGCCATAAGTAAAGCAATAATTAAATTTTACGGAAAGAAAATGATTCAGATGTGTAGATATATTAGAGCGAATCAGGGGTGGGATTCTACTGGTTTGGACCGGTTCAGACAAACCGGATGTTAAATTTGCATCTGGTTCGCCCAACCAGTATTTGAACCGACTGGCTGGCCCCCGCCCACCCCATCCCGCCCCTCCCAGGGGTCTCCATGCTGCCCATTTTCGATGCAGGTAAGTGCAGGGTCCATGGCAAGGTTTTGGGAGGGGGGAAAATGGGCCTTTGGAAAATCCAGAAATGGGCCTGTTTCCGGCTTCCAAAGGGCCTCCACAGGCCAGGGGAGGCCATTTTTGCCCTCCCAGAGGCCAGAGGGAAGTCTCTGAACCCTTGGGAAGGTGAAAAATGGCCCTCCCAAAAGTTCCGGTAAGCCATGCCCACCGTGGCCATGGCCATGCCCACCCAGCAACTGGGCAGTGAACTAGTTGCTGGGATCTTTGAATCCCACCCCTGGAGCAAATTGCAACTGCAGCCATATGCCAGGATTTCACCCTCCCTCTTTCAGTACCTTCCATTTAGTCTTGACTCCTGGTTACTGCCTGGATATGTCTCTGCAGTTTTCTTAGCAAGATTTCATAAGTATTTTGCCCTTGCCTCCTTCCTAGAGAGAGAGGGATTGGCCCAAGGTCACTTTGTGCCTAAGGCAGGATTAGAACTCCCGGTGTCCAGGCTGCTATCCTAATCATTCCACTAAACTGCATTAAGAGTCTGTTAAAAGAGAGATGCCCAAAAAATGTGGAAGATAAAAAGGATGCCTGGTGCAAAAAGAAGCCAAGCTATTTTCATTCGCTAGAGAGTATTACTACTGAAAAGGTCCGAAGAAGCCACCATTCTTCTCGGCAAAAGGTATAAATCACAAGAGAAACATCTCATGGGACACAGGGAGAGACTGTCTCAAGACTAAACAAGTGGTTATGAATGCAAAGTAAGTGAACAAACATTACGAACAACCATCAAATTGTAAAACCAACATTCTAAACCACCTCTCATGAATAACAAGATCTATTTTTGGCTTGGTGAACCATTATTTTTCCTCACGGTCACCCGAGCCTCAATCACTTCCCAGTTGGATTACTGCAATGCACTCTGGGGGGAAGCTGCTCTTGAAGGCCACCCAGAAGTTACAACTGGTTCAGAATGCGACCACGCATGCAGAATCGTGTACCTCTAGGTTTGCTTAATATTACACCTCTGTTGCATGAGCTGCCCTGGCTCCCAGTGGTATCTTCTGGGTGACATTCAAGGTGCTGGTTCTTCCTTTTCAAGCTCTATGTAGCACAGGGCCAGGTTATTTGAAGGACCACCCTGCCTCCCCTAGAGATCTCTGCTCATCCCACCAGATTTAACAGAGTGGGCGACAGTCAGGTTCTTCCCCTTAAGTGTTGCTTATCTTGCAGGATCTTGGAAGCCCCTACCCTATGGAACAGCCTTTTCTCTTGAGATCCAGCCAAGCCCTACCTTTTTAGCCTTCTGGAAAGCTGTGAAGAGCTGGCTATTTTCTCAAGGGTTGGGACAGGGTGAAGTCAGAGTTGGAAGAGACGGCTGTGGATTGCATCCAGGGAGTTTGGGTGCGGCACCAGGTGTTTTTGTTTGTTTGCATTGGTTTCTTTCCATTCTTTATGTGATACTGTTTTATGTTATGACCGTGCTCCATGCAGAATTTTGGTTTTACGATGAACAGTCCTACAAATATTTTGAAATATTTGGAGGAAGATAGGAAAGCCACAGTAATGCAGAATACAAGTAAAGTGGATTATATGGTTGGTTTGGTTGGCTAGTTGGCAAGTATACATAATTCCTCCACTTGTCCAAGAAAACTATAACGCCAACCACAATACAGGTAATCCTCAACTTACGACCATTTGTTTTACAACAGTTCAAAGTTGCAACAGCGCTGAAAGAACTGTTACTTATGACCTGTTCTCTAAATCACTAGTCGCCAACCCTTGGGGCTTGGGAGCCCAGCTGGGGGAGGGAAGGGCAACTGGACCGCATGAGTGATAGGCCAGTGCGCATGCATACGCAGTCCTTGTGGGAGTGGCAGGCCAGCATGCACATGCAAAGCTCAACTTGCGTGAGCGGAGAGCTGGCATGCACATACACAAGTGCTCATCATTTGCTCACGTTGAGCGACAAGCTTGTGCACTCTCTGACCAACTCCTTACATGGCCCAATTTTGAATAGGCCAGGCCCAGTAGCAGGCCATGGCCTAAGGGGTGGGGGAACCCTGCTCTAAATTATGCCCACTGCATCACCCCCATGGTCACATGATTGCGATTCAGGCACTTGGCAACTGGTTTGCATCTACAATTGCTGCAGCTCCCTGTAATTACATGATGATGATTGCGACCTTCCCAATCAGCTTCTGACAAGCAAAATCAATGGAAAATCTGGCATGAAATGTCACAAATCACAAATGTGAAGTCTTGTTTAACAATTATGGTGATTTGCTTAAGGATGGACTTTTCTGGTCCCAATTGTAAGTCAAGGACTACCTGTATAACTAAGATAACACTAAAGTAACCCAGACCTAGGATTTGTCTTTAAGCTGCAAAATTACTGTAACTAACGAAGTAGTGGTATAAACAAAGCTTTCACTTCTAATGTTCTAAAAAAGGAAACATGTGATCTCGTTTTTCTGTCCTCTCTTTAAAAGCATGGTTTTGCCATTATGCTTGCATTGAAAAAAATGAAAAATAAAAAGTACTCAAATCTAAAAAGTAGCTATTTTAAAAAAGGTGTCCAATTTCTATAGCCATGTGCCTTGTCTCCTTCTAAGTAATCAATGGCTAATAATAAGTTTAGTCCCCGCCACGGTAGGATTTTATTACTAATAAAGCATAAGGGAATATAATACATTCTGCAAACTAAAATGACATACAGGGAAGATAATCCTTGAAGATATTCAGAAATATTTTCCTTCCTTCCTTCCTTCCTTCCTTCCTTCCTTCCTTCCTTCCTTCCTCCCTCCCCCTTCCTTTCTCTGTGTTTGCACATGTATGACAGTCTTGTTCAATCTGATGCCTTCCAGATATTTGTGATCACATCACATCACATCCATCCAAACAAATGCATTTATATCTAAGGTAAAGGTAAAGGTTCCCCTCGCATATACGTGCTAGTCATTCCTGACTCTAGGGGGCAGTGCTCACCTCCGTTTCTAAGCCGAAGAGCCAGCACTGCCTGATGATGATTCCGTGGTCATGTGGCTGATATGACTAAACGCCGAAGGCGCAGGGAACGCTGTTACCTTCCCACCGAGGTGGTCCCAATTTTACTACTTCGCATTTTTACATGCTTTCGAATAGCCAGGTTGGCAGAAGCTGGGACAAGTAATGGGAAGTCACTCCATTAAGTGGCACTAGGGATTTGAACCACCGAACTGCCGACCTTTCTGATCGACAAGCTCAGCGTCTTAGGCACTGAGCCACCGCGCCCCTATTTATATCTAGCAGGAGACAAATGTTGCTTTTTCAAATTATATATTCACCTTATTGTACCCTATGACTATTATTAAGTGTTGTACCTTATGATACTTGATTCTTGATGAATGTATCTTTTCTTTTATGTACACCGAGAGCATTTGCACCAAGGCATTTGCACTTTGTGTGTCCAATCACATTTGGCCAATAAAGAATTCTATTCTATTCTACAAGTTCTAGTGGTATTAAAATATATGATCGGAAGATCATCAGTTATTATATTTCCAAAGGTTTATATTATGCTAGTCCTCGACTTACAACAGTTTGTTTAGTGACCGAAGTTACAACAGCATTGGAAAAAAGTGACATGACCATTTTTCACACTTACGACTGTTGCAGTAACTCCATAGTCATGTGATCAAAATTCAGACACTTGGCAACTGACTCATATTTATGATGGATGCAGTGTCCCGGGGTCATGTGATCATTTTTTGCAACCTTCTGATGACCAAAGTCAACAGGAAACCAGATTTATCTAGCAACCATTTTACCAATTGAACAACTGAAGTGATTCATGTAACAATTGTGGTTAAGAAAGGTTGTAAAATGGGGCAAACACATTTAACAAATGTCTCGCTAACAACATAAATTTTGGGCTTAATTGTGGTTGTAAATCAAGGACTACCTGTATCAAGTGATTCTTAACCTGCTATTTCTAACTCATGGAGTATCTCTGATGCACTCATTCACTCTCTTCTCATCTTGATCTCTTTTACAAAGTTGTTACAGGAAAAAAAACAAATGATACATACATTTTTCAATCCTCCACACACCATACATCTATAAAGTTTAAAAGCAGCATTTTTCAAACTTGACTAACAGGAGTGGATTTCAATTCCCCAAAATTCCAAAAGTTGAAATCCACTGATCTTAATTAAATCTGTGGAGACTGAAAAAGATCAACAGTATACTATGTAAGAAACATCAATCCCCTATTATATGTTGATCTTAGTGTGTAGATACTCCACAATAATTGTTTGTTTGGTCTATCACACTAATTTGGTGGAGTGCTTCTCTCTACCTTGCCATTTCTTTAATTTTAAAAATAGCATTGCCTTTATATGATCAACCTTCTTGGCTTCCAAGAATGTTATCAAAACCTCACCTTGCCTCCAGGTATTAAAGTCAGGATTTTAGGGGGGAATAAATACATGTTTTTGTGCAATTGTTATTTAGTACCTTGGGTTTTTTTTCTCTTAGCCATTAAAAACAGTTATTTTTAATTTTGGTTCTAATTTTTTTATATTGTTTAAGTATTGCTTGTTCTTCAACCAGGCTTATATATTTAATATGGCCAATCACATATACTTTAAAATAAAAGCAAATAAATAAGTGCATAAGCCAGCAAGAGGAGAAGATGAGACTGAACGGCAAAACGGTGCCGCCAGTTTTGAAATATATATTTTTTTCAAATTGTATAGAATTCTTCCTTGGTGTCACCCGTAAGCACTTCATTTTAGTCCAAACTATTTTGCACAATCAAAACATTGGAAACATTTTGGCATAAAAGATATCAAGTTAAAACAGGATCCAGTTTGTAGGAACAGGCATTGAATACCATTTGAAAATTTAAATGGAATGCAAAGAGCTTCCCAATATGCATTCTAAACTGAGTCATTCATTTATTTTAAATATGTCAAGCCTGATCAACAACCACAGGGATAGCTAGATATGTACCTTAAGGGATTTCAACACCTGTGTGTAGGTGTGCACGTCGCAAGCATAAATGAGTTAACAGATCATTTGTCACTATAGCTGTTCTCCAATATCAGATTGAGATTGATAGGATTTAAAATGAAAATCAGCGGAATAATAGATTTATATTTCATGGCAGACCATTATAGCCCAGATTTTTATTTCATGTTGTAGGATAATTTGAGAATGCAAGCTTAGATTTGTTTTAAAAACAAATCCCATTTTGGACATGGGCAAATGGGTACTGTATGATAGTATGATGTCAAGTATGATACATACAACTTACAGCCACGGTTGAGACCAGAATTTATGTTTATAAGTTTGTTAAGTGAGTTTTGCCTCATTTTATGACTTTTCCTGCCACATTTTTTAGCGAATCACTGCAGTTGTTAAATTAGCAACGCAGTTGTTGTGAATCTGGCTTCCCCAGGACATTGTAACTGTCATAAATGTGAAATAGTTATCAAGCATCTGAATGTAAATCATGTGACCACAGGGATGCTACAATGGTCATATGTGTGAAAAATGGTCATAAGTCACTTTTTTAATGCCGCAGTAACTTTGAATAGTCCCTAAATGAACTGTAAGTCAAGTACTATTTCTATTACAATAGAAAGAGAATATTTTAAGCAAACTCCAACAATTTATAAAGAGAATATTTTAAGCAAACACCAACCTTAGCAACTTGAAAAGGTTTTTGACTTTAGCTCTCAGAATTGAAGGATGGAAAATTCTGGGTGTTGAAAACTCTTTGAGTTGTTTGGTTGAGAAACACTGATCTAGGGGATAACTGGAAACAGGACAAAGAACCCCATTGGAAGGTTGTTCTAGACTGAATATAAGTAATCATCTCAAGCTTTGTTGCTCTTCACTGTTTTAACTCCAAGAAGATATTCCATATTTTCGAATGGCGCCTGAATCTGATAAAGGCCTGGATGGCAGACAACAAACTAAGTTTAAAAACCTGACACGATAAAAATCCTGTTGTTCCAAAGGACAGGTTATACTCTGCTTAATAAATCAAAATTATAACTTTGGGAGGGCTCCTTGATCTTAATCTTCAATTAGTGGCAGTGGCAAGAAATGGTCTTATAAAATTACTAAGCCAGCTGCAAGTGAAGTCAGTCTCCCAATGAATTAGTCATGCCTTAGTCACATCACACATGAACTGTAATGCCCTCAACATAGGAGAAATGCAAGTTTTTCAATCTTATTTTTTTATCCTCTAATTATCATTCCTGCTTTTGGTAGATGGTGGTGAACAACTGTTTGTAATTCAGTGTACATGGAACAAAGATACCATGGACTGCCCAGAAAACATACAAATGGATCCTAAAACAAATCAGCTCAGACACAAATGACCAGAGCACAAATTATCTTACTTTGGACACAGTGTGCAAATATCAATTCTCTAGTAAAGGCTCTCATGGAGAGAAAGTTAGAAGGGAAAAGAAAAAAGATGATGACTAGCAGTAGTAAGGTAGATGGACTTAGTTTATAATGGAGATAGGTGTTACCATTGGAAGACCTTAGGGACAGATCATCATGAAGATCGATCTATGGGGTGTCCAAGAGTCAACAACAAGTTGACTAACCAATCTATACAACATATTAAACAGACCCAGTAAGTTTACGAAAATGTTCATTTTGCAGGGTGGCCTGCTCATTTGCACATGATCAAGTACCCTATCGAAAACTGATTGAATCAGAACTAAAGGCACATTTTAAAGTTTCACTTTAGAAACAGGCCGTCAACTTGCTGGTTTTTAATTGGGCCCAGTTCAAATATTAATTCTGTGTGTTTAATTTTTGTTGAATTTTGTGGATTCTACTGATATTAGGTTTTGATACTGAGTTATGTTTATATGCAATCAACGTTCTCTGATACTGGACTTTTTCAACAAAACACTCATTGGTATCTCTATTTAACTGTTCTACGCTAGGTTTGTAGAAATCATTTCAAACATGTGCTGCCACATGTTCCGAAGTGCCTCTTTTCAAACTGTTAAAGCAGCCTCATCCTTTGCCAGGCTGTTCCCAACTATCCCAAAGGTGCTTTTTCAAAAGGAAACTGGCCTTTCTTGGTTTTTTTTTTCTTTGAAAATGTTTTGCTTCTCATCTAAGAAGCCTCTTCAGTTCAGGTCATGTTCCCATGTTGAAACTAGTACTTTAAAGTCTGTGCATGTTTTAAATATTTAAAAAAGGATGTCAACATATCAATAAACAAATATGCCATGCCCAGATTGCATGCCTACTTCCCTGAGAAAAAAGCCAAGACCAATAATCAAAATGCAGACCAAAAAACCCCTCAAAATAAAAACCCCACCCTAACAAAGAAAGAAACAAAGGTTGGGTCCCTGAAAGGTTGCCAAGAAAAATCTCTGAAACCATCTTTACTCCAAACATCACTTTTAAAATAGGAAATAACAGTGACAGCCATCTATAGTCATGTTCACAAACACCAGACAGGGAAGATTACAACAGAGGGGGCATCTTATGAAATAATAGGCCTGCCAAAATCTATAGTTTGCTATTTATCATCTAATGTTTTGCAATCAGATCTGAAGTTCTTAGGGAAAGCGGATTATCTAGTGGCTCTGCCACTTTTTCTTGTAGTGGGCTGCCTTGGTTATTTGAATGATTTGCTCGGGTTACACTCCCAAAAAGTAGAGGGTCAGACTAGGACAAAAACTAAATTTGATTTCATTTCATTGACATTTGCATTCACATTTAAAATAAGTCTAGCTAATATGATTTACTCTCAGACTTAAATTGAATTCTTTCCCTCTTTGTCCAAAACTATAATTTGACGATAACTTTTGGAAGCATGGCTGGCTGAGGAATTCTGGGAGTCAAAGTCCAGAATCTTAAAGTTGCCACGTTTGGCAATTTTTAAGACTCTGGATTTTGACTCCCAGACCTTCGGAGACCCCCTTGGTCAAGAACTTCTGGAAGGTGACTTCCATGCAGAGTGAATGCATCCCTGAGAGTGGGGATCTGTTGGATCTGAAGCCATTGCTGGATTCAGTGAAACTAGACCATTTTCTAGCTAGAATATAGTGGAGTGGAGTGGAGTGGAGTGGAGTGGGGGGAGGGGAGGGGAGGGGAGGGGAGGGGAGGGGAGGGAAGGGAAGGGAAGGGAAGGGAAGGGAAGGGAAGAGAAGAGAAGAGAAGAGAAGAGAAGAGAAGAGAAGAGAAGAGAAGAGAAGAGAAGAGAAGAGAAGAGAAGAGAAGAGAAGAGAAGAGAAGAGAAGAGAAGAGAAGAGAAGAGAAGAGAAGAGAAGAGAAGAGGTTGGAAGGGATCTTGGAGGTTTTCTAGTCCACCTCTGATGGCCCTATACGTTCATAAATAAATATATAATCTTGGGAACTATCAAAGGAACCCCTAGAAAAGGAAATCTAATGCAATGCCAGTAAGAAGTGTGATGGACAAAAGGCTTGCCACGAAATCATACTTCACAAAAGCAGCTTTCATTTGAACTGGAAGCAAGGTTTTAACTTTACGAGCAAAGTCAGCCTCTGACGCATTTGTTTTGTTTGTTAAATGTGCCCACATCCCAAAGGATGTTTAAATCCACACCACAATTATGAACATGTAACGAACTTTAAAGGAGAAAGGTAGAGTTTGTTTTGATTGAACTGTGAAGCTTAAGCATTGTTTCTCATTACGGTTAAGTGTAAGCTAAATCCTCAGATAGGAAATACCTGTGCCACAACAAAAGAAAAGAAGCTGACGAAGTCCACATAATGCTGGCAATCAGATCCCATCACTAAACCCCCTGTGCTGCTATCCTGGGACCACAGTCCTGAACACAGCTCTTCACTCGACCTAAAACATGGAAGTTACATGAAAACTGCTGTATCAAGCCTTTGGAAAGCAGTAAATTGTTCTACTTTTGCTTAATCCTTAATTCCAGGGTCAAGGTCTTTAAAAGGCTCGAAAGTAGACAGGTAGTCCTCAACGTACGACCACAATTGAAATCTATGCCATTAAGTGAGAAATGTGCCAAGTGGGTTTTGCCCCATTTTGCAAACTTTCTTGCCACATTTGTTAAGCGAGTCACTGCAGTCGTCAACTTAGTAACACGGGTGTTCAGTGAATCCAGTTTCCCCACTGACTTTGCTTGTCAAGATGGTCACAAAATGGGATCGCGTGACTCCAGGACATTGCGACCGTCATAAAGACAAGTCGGTTGTCAAGCGTCTAGATGTAAATCACGTGATGAACGGGGATGCTGCGACGGTCACAAGAGTGAAAAATCGTCGTAAGTCACTTTAAGCCTGGCAGACTTCAACTTCCAGAATTCCTGAGTTAATATGACTGGAGGAGGAATTCTGGGAGTTAAAGTCCTCCAGGCTTAAAATTGCCAAGGTTGGAGACCCCTGGACTAAACTATGGTTGGCAGCCTGACATTTCACTATATAAATCTCCCCACATCCAGAGGGACATCACTGCAATGCTCCACAGAGTTCCTAGCCAGCCCTCTGAGGCCAAAAAAAAATTTCAGAGCAAGCAGTAATTTTGGCTTCTCCAACTCGTTGCATGTCACAGCAGGAATGAACTTGTCTCCAGTTCCAATTTGTTATCTCAATCCAGCACCTGTATCTCAACAGTTGGACAATTACTAATCTGTCACTGTCTCTCAAGTGGGTGTCCTCCCCCCAGCTCAGAGAGCAGGCCCTTCACACCTCCTTACTGTAAAGCTGTCCAGAGCAATTACCTTCCTTGGTTAGATAGGCCTGAAAAAGCACAGCCGTCTAATTTATAGCTGCTTGCAGTCACAACAGCAGGATAGCCCTGGGGGCAGAGGTGGGCAGTGAAAGGGAACCTGAAACTACTAGAGAAATGTAGCAGTGCAGAGAATACAGGAGTGTTCATAGGGCTGAAGAAGTGTTGGATGTTAAGGGTCTCAGATGATTCCCTCCCCTCGCCCTACGGGCGACACCACAGTAGACATATCTCTTTCCAAACACTTTGCAATGGCCTTAGGGTATTATGTGACTGCCATTATTTATTCCCTCTACAGCTACCTCATGCATATACAGCTACCTCATGCATAGGCTTTTGATCAGAGATCAAATAGAAAGTGTGAATGAATATAATAAATAGGCCCCTCACCAAGGCACCCTGGTGAGGAAGTCACAAACGGATAAAAGGTCTCTGAGGTGAAAAAACTACAAGCCAGAAATACTGGTTGGCTTTTACAGAATGTGTGACTTGCAAGAGTCATGACACCTCTCCTTCAACTAAACTAAAACTATTCTGTTTTCCCATATAGGGAATCCATCTCTGCATCTCTCCTGAAAAGTCACTAAACAAGTTTGCTCCATCTCAGGTTACATGATACAAAAAGAGACATTTGTAAAAATGGGAATACAGTGTGCTATGTAAGGCAACAGTTGGTGGGATCTGTCAACAAAAAGTAAGGAGAAATGCCCTTCCTGCAATGACGTTCTCAACTCAGGAGATACACATAAAAATGTACATAGGTGGTCCTCAACTTACAACCATTCGTTTAGTGACCGTTCGAAGTTACAACAGCACTGAAAAAAGTGATTTATTAGTCTGTAGAGATTTTCAGTCATCCAGGTCATGGTTGTCCCAAATGTGTTTTTTTCAGGAGGCAACTGGACTTCTTTGTTTTTTTCCTTTTGAGGACGTTTCGCTTTTCATCCAACAAGCTTCTTCAGTTCTGATTATTCCCCGCTATCCTGTCAGAGTTGAAGAAGCTTCTTGGATGAGAAGCAAAATGTCTTCAAGGAAAAAAAGAAGAAAGTCCAGGGGCCTCCTGAAAAAAGCACCCTTGGGAAGTGATTTATGACTTTTTTTTCTCCACACTTATGATCACTGAGGCATCCCTATGGTCATGTGATCAACATTCAGGCGCTTGGCAACTGGCTCATATTTATGATGATTGTATGGCCCCGGGGGTCATGGGATCACCTTTTGTGACCTCCTGACAAGCAATGGGGAAGCCAGATTCACTTAACAACCGTGTTCCTATCTGCAGTGATGTGCTTAACAACTGTGGCAAGAAAGTTTGTAAAATGGAGCAAAACTTTTTCGCCCTAGAAATGGAAATTGTGGCCTTGATTGTGGTTGTAAGTTGAGAAAAAGCATTTACTTGAAGTTTGTATACTAATAAAATTATAGGCAAAGTTAGAAAAACAATCCTGAAACTACGTTATCATTTTTTATCATTTTTTAAAAGATTGTGATGTGGGGGGGAGGGATCTTAAAAGCTGGGGAGTATGTGGAACACAGAAAGTCTACATGACAGATTTGTTCAATCCTGTTTGTGAGATGTTGATAGGCCCTGTGGAATTTGATTGAACCTGCAAAGATTTGTTTATTTTAAATATTTATATTCTCCCAGCTACTAGTCCTAGGCAACTAGATTATTAGAGCAAAAATCAAAACATATACTCTCAAATCACTAGAAACTCTTTTTTTGTCTTACTAAATTTAGAAAAGCCATTTACAATCTTAGTCAAGTAGTTGGTTTTCATGCAGGAAACCAAACTCTGCAATTACTGTTTGATGGTGACCACATAATAAATGAAGGTTTCAGGAATATTACATAGCAAATCAGTGCGCCACACATTCAGTATTTACCACAACATTAGAATAAAATCAGCTATAAAATGAATAACCTGCCAGTAAAGTGATCACACTTTGATTACTTTCTAATCATAATTTAGACAACAGACATCACACTGTGGTTAGTTTGAATACTAACCTAAAAGGTGGTAGATTCAGACCTTGTATCTGCAGGCATGTAAATTCAAGGCTCAATGATACTTTTATACCAACTACAAATCCAAGTTGCTAATAAAAAAGCAAGGAATTTTAGCCCTAAAAGTCCACTACAGAACCTATGCATTGTTATTACACAAGTAGTCCTTGACATACAACTATAATTAGTTAAATCAATCCGAATTTTACGGCCATGTTTAAGACAGTCATTAAGCAAACACATCTTGATTGTAAGTGCAGCATGGGTGCTTTTTGCTGAAAAATAGAGAGAGAAATGTCCCAAATCACAAGCATGAGACTGCAGGACACTGTAATCAGTTGTACATGCAAGTCGGTTGCTTAGTGCCCAAATTGTGATCACCTGAATATGAGAGTGGTGTGACAGTCCTAAGTATGAGGACCAGTCCTAAGTGCGAGGACCAGACTTTTTCCACCACCACTGTAACTTCAAACTATCTCTAATGAATTGTTGTAAATCAAGAAGTACTTGGAATTTTGGCATAAGATTCAGTGATGGTTAGAAGAGATCGGTGAGCTTAAGGTCTAGTATAAACGAATTTTTCCTGCTGGGAATCATTACAGAGAAGTACAGTAAAGGGCTGATGTATCTAATAATACATGTGATCACAGCAGCAAGGTTAGCTTACGCTCAAAAGTGGAAAGATAAAGAAATTCCTGATGAAAGCGAAATAATTAAAAAGATATGGATATGCGCTGAAATGGATAAATTAACTTTGGAAATAAAAAATAAGGATGAGACTGAATATTACAAAGTATGGGATAAATTCTATCAATGGTGGGGAAAAAGGAAGGACTCAGAATTAAAATAAGACAAGGTTGTTTGGATAGAAGACTAAAAATATGGAAAATTGTTGAAATGTACAAATTATATGTTACGTAAATATGTATTATATGTTATGTACAACAGGTATGTACAGGTGAAACTCAAAGAATTAGAATATCATGCAAAAGTTCATTTATTTCAGTAATGCAACTTAAAAGGTGAAACTAATATATGAGATAGACTCATTACATGCAAAGCAAGATAGTTCAAGACGTGATTTGTCATAATTGTGATGATGATGGCTTACAGCTCATGAAAACCCCAAATCCACAATCTCAGAAAATTAGAATATTACATGCAATCAATAAAACAAGGATTTTACATAGAACAATATCGGACCTCTGAAAAGTATAAGCATGCATATGTACTCAGTACTTGGTTTGGGCCCCTTTTGCAGCAATTACTGCTTCAATGCGGCATGGCATGGAAGCTATCAGCCTGTGGCACTGCTGAGGTGTTATGGAAGACCAGGATGCTTCAATAATGGCCTTCAGCTCTTCTGCATTATTCGTTCTCATGTCTCTCATCTTTCTCTTGGCAATGCCCCAGCGATTCTCTATGGGGTTCAGGTCAGGCAAGTTTGCTGGCCAATCAAGCACAGTAATCCCATGATCATTGAACCAGGTTTTGGTGCTTTTGGCAGTGTGGGCAGGTGCCAAGTCCTGCTGGAAAATGAAATCATAAAGCTCATCTGTGGAAGGAAGCATGAAGTGCTCCAAAATCTCCTGGTAGATGGCTGCGTTGACCCTGGACTTAATGAAGCACAGTGGATCAACACCAGCAGATGACATGGTTCCCCAAATCAACACAGACTGTGGAAACTTCACACTGGACTTCAAGAATCTTGCAGTGTGTTCTTCTCCATTCTTCCTCCAGACTCTGGATCCTTGGAATGAGATGCAAAAGTTGCTCTCATTAGAAAAGAGGACACTGGACCACTGAACAACAGACCAGTTCTGTTTTTCTTTAGCCCAGGTAAGACGCTTCTGACATTGTGGTTCAGGAGCGGCTTGACAAGAGGAATATGACATTTGAAGCCCCTGTCCTGGATCCGTCTGTGTGTGGTGGCTCTTGATGCACTGACTCTAGCCTCAGTCCACTCCTTGTGAAAGTCCCCAACACTTTTGAATGGCCTTTTCCTGACAATCCTCTCCAGGCTGCGGTCATCCCTGCTGCTTATGCACCTTTTTCTTCCACACTTTTCTTTCCACATAACTTTCTATTAATGTGCTTTGATACAGCACTTTGGGAACATCCAACTTCTTTTGCAATTATCTTTTGAGGCTTTCCTTCCTTATGGAGGGTGTCAATGATGGTTTTCTGCACAACTGTCAGGTCAGCAGTCTTTCCCATGATTGTGCTTCCTACTGAACCAGACTGAAAGACCATTTAAAGGTTCAGGAACCCTTTGCAGGTGTTATGGCTTAATTGATTAGAGTGGGACACTTTGAGCCTAGAATATTGAACCTTTTCACAATATTCTAATTTTCTGAGATTGTAGATTTGGGGTTTTCATGAGCTGTAAACCATAATCATCACAATTATGACACATCACGGCTTGAACTATCTTGCTTTGCATGTAATGAGTCTATCTCATATATTAGTTTCACCTTTTAAGTTGCATTACTGAAATAAATGAACTTTTGCACGATATTCTAATTTTTCGAGTTTCACCTGTATGACGAATAGTACTGTCAGGACAATCACACCACGTACATTGTTTTTAATGCTTTATTCAATAAAATTTTTAATTTAGAAAAAAGAAATACCTGCATATTAAAACAGAAATTTTTAAATGTAGAGCATCTAATGCAAGGTAAAACATTAACTCATTCTAACTCAATGAAATATAAAAGCATTTTTAAAAACAAAAAATGTTCTGAGAGATTCTTATAATGAAATACACTTCAGCTAATTCAGACCTAAAGAACTGAACTTCAGTAATATAAGTAAAACAATTGTGTCCATGCTAGTAAAGAAACTGCAATTATACTACATGAATTAACTTATATTAATCTATTCTGCAGATATTTCAAATAGATTTTGATCTACCTGGCATTTTTGTACAAGTCTGAGGAAGCTTGCCTGTATATTATGGCTGCACAACAGAAAATATTTCAAGGTGACTTAAACCAGAAGTATCAATGATATATCAGTACAAGCATGGGCAATGAATAAGATGTTAAGATTATGTTCAACTGGGTCACTGATTGTATTTGTGCGTACGTTTAATTCACAGGTATATAACTACTTCCAATCATGATAGAAATTGGGATCAGGGAAAAGAAAGACCTGTACCTTAGACCCAGTAGACTAGCTTTTTTTTCCCTTACTAAAGGAAAAGCTGAACCATAAAAGAGAACTATTATTCCACTTGTGTAATAATCTCCTTTCACCAATATCACTTCACACTCTGTGGAGTGCAAAGTTCATAACACTGATATTGTTGGCTCTCTCACTTGCTAGTTCTTGGCAACCAACAATTCTGCTTGGCTATTCATTAATACAAAACCAGTAACATTAAAGGCTTTGTTCTATTGTTCTAGACAGGATTTTCCCCTTATTAATCTATTCCCACTAGTACAGCTCTTGTGCAAGGCAAAGAATACACTTCTTCAGTGTTATTAAAAAATAACAATAAAAATTGAGACTGTTGTTTAACCCAGCATTGCAAACAAATCTTCCAGTACCTCTACCCAACTAGCATTTCAAAATTGACCAAAGTTTTTTAAGAAGCACATTTTGTACTGTATGCATATGCCATACTTAACCTCTACATTTTCTACAGGAAATTCTATGGTTCTTAAAACAATTTGCATCCACATAATAATACAGCATCATTAAGTTGCTTATTAAAGTTGTAAGTGCAAGAGGCCACAAAAACCACTTTAGATCTTTGGTTTAATTCAGTCACATGAAGGGATAAGTTTAATGCATGCCTATAGGCCAAGTAAACTCAAATGAACCACAACCTTTTTTAAAGTGATCAGTATTTATGACCTGAAGAACAATTGGTGGCATTTTCCAAGATTAATCCTAATAACCAAAGAGTTGAAGACTTTTCAACATCGGAAAAATAATTTTAAAGAGATATCTTGCTGGCTACTAAAGCTGAATAAACCGTTTTTCAACTTCTGCATAACTTCTATAAGGAGGAAAAACATTAGACCGGTGTAAAACCTCAACATACACAAGACTTCTCAAGTCTGCCTGGGAAACTCATTTCTTTAAATACACAGCTCAAGCATGCAACTAAAAGTTATCTTTATAAAATAGATCAAGAATAATTACTGATCTATTTAATCTGGCTGGAAACAAAGACAAACTCAGCATTTATATGGTATTTTAACTTTTGCCAAATATTTGTGCCGGTAATCCTCTACTGATAACCATTTGATGTTACAACAGACCCTCCCCCCAAAAAAGTACTTATGACCCATGCCAAAAATCCAATGGCCATCTTCCTTTCATGGTGACTGCATTTCAGACAATCAGCCCCCATTTATTGCCATTTGCAGTAGCCCATGGTCACATGACTAGGATTTATGACATTTTGGCCAAAAACCAGCAGTGACTTCTAGTTTTCAACAAAAAAGCCCCAAATAGAATAGAATAAACAGAGTTGGAAGGGACCTTGGAGGTCTTCTAGTCCAACCCACTGTTCAGGCAGGAAACGCTACACCATTTCAGATTAAAAAGTTGTCTGATCTCTTCTTAAAAACTTCCAGTGTTGGAACATCTACAACTTCTGTAGGAAAGTCATTCCACTAATTAATTGTTCTGTCAGGAAATTTCTCCTTAGTTCTAGATTGCTTCTCTCCTTGATTACTTTCCACCCATTGCTTCTTGTCCTGCCTTCAGGTGCTTTGGAGAATAGCTTGAGTGCCTCTTCTTTGTGCCAACCCTTGAGATATCGGAATACTGCTAACATGTCACCCTAGTCCCTCTTTTCATTAAACTAGACATACCCAGTTCCTGCAACTGTTCTTTATATGTTTTAGCCTTTCAGTCCCCTAATCATCTTTGTTGCTCTTTTCTGTACTCTTTCTAGAGTCTCCACATCTTTTTTTACATTGTGGCGACCAAAACTGGATGCAGTATTCCAAGTGTGGCCTTACCAAGGCATTATAAAGTGGTATTAACACTTCACGTGATCTTGATTCTATCCCTTTGTTTATGCAGCCTAGAACTGGGTTGGCTTTTTTGGCAACTGCAGCACACTGCTGGCTCATATTTAAATTGTTGTCCACTAGGACTCAGAGTTCCTTCTCATACTTACAACTATTGAGCCAGGTACCACCTATAAGATAACCTGTGCATTTGGTTTGTCTTGCCTGAATGTAGAACCTTAATTTTTTCACCATTGAATTTCATTTTGTTAGATAGCGTCCATTGTTCAAGTCTCTCAAGATCCAATGGGTTTGCTTAACAACTGCTACCAAAAAAAGTCATAAAATTGAGTTGGTCATATAAATGATCTGGTTTACAACCATCATGATTTAAAATCATAATGGCAAGCTCAATTATGGTTGAAAATCAAGGCCTACCTATACATGACATGAAATGTTTCAACACTTCCAAGAGACTTCATGGCAGAGGTTTAAACAAACTGCCACTGTTTTTAATGTACCATGTTTTGAAATGTCTCCCGCTTACGGTTTAATTAACTACAGGAGCCTCTAGATTAAAAACACAAAAATGACTCATTCTCACTTTGCTGAAAGTGGCCATCACTTTGCAATTGAAGTGGTTCCTCTCTGATCCTCAAGAAGCCTTATAATAAGACAAACCATCCTTTTTTTTTTTCCAACACAGGCACCTTGCATTTCAACTGCTAAATGCTTTTTGTAGATTTTAGTTCTGCATTTAACACAATTCTTCCACATGGACTAGTGTCTAAACTTCTGGACCTTGGGCTTTCTAATTCAATCTGCCTTTGGATTATGGATTTCCTGTCTGGCTGCTCACAGAGGGTCAGATTAGGTAATCATACCTCTTCAGCCTTATTAACACTGGTACACCACGGGGATGTGTGCTGAGTCCCTTACTCTATACTCTTTATGTGCATGATTGCATTTCCACTCACACTAGTAATATTATTACTAAATTTGCAGATGATGCAACAGTGGTGGAACTCATCTCCAGGGGGGGATGAGTCTGCCTACTGAGATGAGGTGGACCGGTTGCTTTCGTGGTGTGGACACAATAACTAGGTCGTCAACACCAATAAGACCAAGGAGCTTATAGTGGACTATAGAAGAAACAGATCAGACATACAGCCCTTGCTTATCAAAGGAGACTGAGTAGAGCAAATGGCCAATTTTAAGTTTCTGAGTGTTACCCTAAAAGAGGACCTGACCTGGGGTGCTCACATTGCAGCCCTGGTCAAAAGGGCCCAGCAGAGATTATACTACCTGAGACTTCTCAAAAAACAACAACTGAATGAAAAACTGCTGGTGTCCTTCTACCACTGCATCATAAAGAGTATCTTAACTGACTGCACCTCTATATGATTTGACAATTGCACAGTGGCAGAGAGGAAAGTACTCCAGAGGGTAACATCATTGCCCAGAAGATCACTGGTTGCCTCTCCCCTCTTTGGAAGAGCTTTATAGCTCCCACAGCCTTAAGAAAGTTCAAAACATTCTCAAAGATCCATCTCATCCTGGGCACCTTTTTTTTGAATTATTAACCTCTGACAGATGGTACAGAATAATAAAAACAAGTAGAAAAAACAATTACTACCCACCTGCCTTCAATCGAGAACCTGTATACTGCACGAGTCAAAAAGAGGGCTGTGAAAATATTTACAGACCCCTCACATCCCGGACATAAACTGTTTCAACTCCTTCCCTCAAAACGACGCTATAGAGCACTGCACACCGGAACAACTAGACACAAGAACAGTTTTTTCCCAAAAGCCATCACTCTGCTAAACAAATAATTCCCTCAACCATGTTCAACTATTACAAAGTCTGCACTACTATTACTGCTAATCTTCTCATCACTCCTTATCACCCATCCCCTCCCATTTGTGATTGTAGGACTGTAACTTTGTCCCTTGTATCCTTACGATTTATATTGACTGTTTCCTAGTTATGATTTGATTTTGATTGTACCCTATGACTATCATTAAATGTTGTACTTTATGATTCTTGACTCTTGACGAATGTATCTTTTCTTTATGTATACCGAGAGTATTTACACCAAGACAAATTCCTTGTGTGTCCATTCACACTTGGCCAATAAAGTATTCTATTCTATTCACAAATAGGCTGAAAAACAGCTTCTATCCCAGGGCAGTAGCTCTGTTGAATTCTACTGTAATATGCAGTGTTGGTGTGGTATTGGGGGTTTTCGGTTCAATGTGTGGAGTGTGAGGGATGTGTGTTTGTGTTTATTTTCATGATGTGCACTGAAGATGGTGTTTGATTTCGTTGTACAAGGTGCAATGACAATAAAGTAAACTAAAAGGATTTTTTTTTTTGCCTCCACATATATCTCAGCAAAGAGTGCTTCAGATCATGAACACATTTCCCTTGTTTTCCAAGGATTAATTCTCCTATGCTGCTAAGGGGGTCAGTTCAGATGTGAGTCTTAAATCAATTGTTGAAACCATCATGCTTCGAGACATTCTCATGCCAGTACATAATTGCCGTGGGACAGACAGCTGTATAAATTGTATAAAGAAATAAATTTCCACCTGCAAACAGTTCCTTAAAGCTGTAGTGTGAAATGCATGCTGAAGAAATGGATGTGCACCAAAGAACCCATAAAATTTCCCACATCAACAACTGGAGACTTTCCAATAAGTCCTCCAGATACACTTCGTTTTGATTTCATAGGATTTCCTGGGACAAACTCTTGTAGAGATCTGCCTAGACAGACTTCTCCAGGGCCACTTTTTTGGCCCATACCGATCAAATTATTTCTGTCCTGAACAATCTCAGTGCAAAAGAAAAAAAAACAAAAAACAGGCACACCAAAACCATCCCACATGATACAAATATTTTCCCTCAGCTTCATCAAGCACAATCACATTATGAATACATAAATCTCACTGGGAAAAAAAAACATGTTATGACTTGTTAAACAGCTAGAGATCCAAATGAAGAGACACTAAATCAGCTAACCTAACATACACATGTGTATGTTACACATTGTGTATTTGGAAAATAGCAGCGCTTAAAACTAGAAGGCAAAGTTTATATTTAAAGCTAATTGATAGGATTTAGTTATAAACAGAGATTCACTTTTTTGCAAAACTCCCAATATCATACATGAATCCCTAGACACTATATGTAAGTAACATGACAAAACCACACACAAATGCACCCTAGGCAGCTCAAAGCTATATGCAGTTTGCATATTAAATGCACAAGGTCAACCATATTTTCGTAAACTTAATGCGCTCAAATACAGTTGGTCAACCTGTTACCCTTTTTCTAGAGAAGTACATGGTGGCACAGTGGTTAGAATGCAGTATTGCAGGCTACCGACTGCCAGAGGTTCAATCCTGACAGGCTCAAGCTTGACTCAGCCTTCCAAGGTCGATAAAATGAGATTGTTGGGGGCAATATGCTGACTCTGTAAACCATTTAGAGAGGGTTGTAAAGCACTGTGAAGTGATATATAAGTCTAAATGCTATTGCTATTTTAAATCTATTCCATCCAATAAAATCCAGAGAGTAAAGGCAATTAATTTAAAACTTGCTAGTATTTAAAGTCCCAGAACCAGGATTGCTGGTTTTGCTAATTAACATTCTGGTTCTTGGTTCATTTATATATTGTGTACCCTCAATCAACAGGTAGGCTCAGGGAAGCAACATTTAGAATCTATGCAATTCATTTGGGTGGCTTTCAAAATCAATAACCTAGGTTATCCTTTGAACCGCAGGTAATCCTCAACTTACAACCACAATTGAGCCCAAAATTTCTGTAGTTATAAGTGAGACATTTGTTAAGTGAGTTTTGCCCCATTTTACGACCTCTTTTTGCCCCTCCTGATAAGTGAATCAATGCAGTTGATAAGTTAGTAACCCGGTTGTTAAGTGAACCCAGCTTCCCCATTGACTTTGCTTGTCAGAAGGTCGCAAAAGATGATCCCATGACCCCTGGACACAGCAACGGTCATAAATATGAACCAATTGCCAAACTTTGGAATTTTGTTCACCATGATCAAGGGGATGCTACAATGGCCATAACTGTGAAAAACGGTCGTAAGTCACATTTTTCAATGACATAACTTGAACGGTCACTGAGTGAACCGTTGTAATTCAAGGACTACCCGTATTAGGCAGGACTGAGCCTTATAGATAGTGGGCTTTGCAGTAGCCTGTATTTACAAAGGTGGCAACGTCCCAGGGTTTAATGTAAACTTCATTTGCAACTTTCCCAGCCAGCTTCTGATGGGAAAAGGTGGCTTCCCTTAATGACCAGATGATTCACTTAACAATTACAGTGAATCCCCTAATAACTGTAGCAAAAAGAGTAAAATCAGGGGCAACTCATTTAACTACTGGCTTGCTTAGCAGTGGAAATTGTGGTCCCAACTGAGGCCTACCTGTAGTAGGCTAATGGCGTCCCAGCCTCTTTTAACGCTCATACATTCCCCTAAGGCTCAAACAGCTGCAGCAATAAAACTCTCCTATCTGTGGAATCAGATCCAACAGCATTCTCCCGCTTTCCAGAATTCCTAAATGTAACAATTAATGTTACATTAATAATGTAACATTTAATGTTACAATTAATAATTAAACAATACGATTAATGTTAAATAAATGGATATTAAGACATTAGCTAAACAGTTTCGCTCTAGAGAAACTATTTCAGCCAATTACAATGTGGCAGAGAAGAGAGCTTTGGATCAAATTAACACACACACGTACACAGAAAGAGGCTTCAAGTTTCGACTTCTGCCTTGAGATTCTCAGTGTCTCAACTCAAATTATCATCCCTGCAGCTTCAAGCTTTCTACCACACACGCAACATGAGAATAAGAGCGTAAAAGAAAGACCGTGCGTGTCCTTTACAAGATTTTCTTCACAGAAAAAAAAAAAAGAGAGAGAGAGAGAGAGATTTCTAACTCTGCAAATGGTTACCAGATGGAAAGGAATGTGTAAATTCGTGATCATGAGGCTGTATAGACAATGAAGGCAATTTCAGAAAGCATCTTCTTTTTGAGAGGGGTGGGAGGGAGGAGGGGAAGAAAAGAAAAGTCGGGCTGATTGGCTCAGCTGAACAAACGTTTGTTTTCAATTATATTTCAAATTCCTCTAACAATAACTGTGTGGCGTCTGGCACCAGCTCATCACAGCTTTTGAAGTGGTTCTCCACTTTTAACAGAAAGGGGAGAGGAGAGGCAGAAGGGAGTCGATCGGCAATGGCAGCTTTTAAAGTTCTCAACTTGTTTCTAATCCCCCCCCCCCCCCCCCCCACAAAGCAAACATTGGAGAAGTATGTGGTCTTCTCAGCTAAAAATGTATACAGAAAAGGTCTGTAGGCCAGAGGCTCTCTCTCGCTCTCTCTCGCTCTCTGTGTATGTGTGTGTGCGTGTAAATAAAACACACCAGGCCCACATCCCAGGATAGAGTTGCTTTGGTTAAAGTGTGGAAAGAGCCGCCAGATCTGACAGCAAAAAACAGAACACGATCGTTGTAAGTACGACCCAGGGCACCAAAAGATTTCTTTTCATAATCATCCCTTGGAATTGCTCTGAAAACTGTCAGAAGGGAAACACCGAGCTCAGCCTCCTCCTCCTCCTCCTCCTCCTCCCTATTTCTCTAAGCTGAAATTTGTTTCATCCACTTAAAACCCTCAAAAGGCAGCTTACAATATCAAAATGCTAAACAAAAGCACACATAATCGAGCATCGGTTTATTTAAAACATACGAGGAGGAAAAAAAATGGTCTGGTGCCTTCCAGATGCTCTAGTCTAAACGAGAGATAGAGAACGATGGCAGCTTTATGACTTGTGGACTTCAACTCCCAGAATTCCATGGCTGGCTCAGGAATGATGGGAGTTGAAGTCCACAAGTCATAAAAGAGCCATCGTTCCCCACACCTGCTCCAGACCATCATGTTCACAATTCCTGCCTGTTGCTGATAGGTGCCAATGGCAGATAGTCCAAAACACCTGAAAGACAATAAGTTGCATGGAATGAGATCCAGCAGAATGATGGAGCTAATAGAAGCAGGGGTAAATCCTATAATGACCAGCAGGTACTCTTCGGAGGGAGGGAGGGAGGGAGGGAAGGAAGGAAGGAAGGAAGGAAGGAAGGAAGGAAGGAAGGAAGGAAGGAAGGAAGGAAGGAAGGAAGGAAGGAAGGAAGGAAGGAAGGAAGGAAGGAAGGCGGGGACACCTTTGAGCCATTTTTAAACATGTGATTTTGTAGAAGCAACTATTCAGAGTTCTTGGCAACAATACAAAAATGATTTTTCCTTCTTCCTTTTCCTTTCTTAGCTCAGCTTCCAGTCCTCTCATCAAAGTATTAGCCAAGTATACCTTAGCTTCCCAACCCAGCCAAGACTAGGCAGACAAAGAAAGAAGCACTTGCAATAATAGTTCACTTGTAATTCTGTAACAGGAAGTTGAAGTCTATGCAACTTCATGTTGCCACAGTTGAGAAACACTGCTTTTGAGACGAGAATAGGATCTGCCCCATGAACAGCTTTTTATCCCTGCTGCCTTAGGTACAGTGGTCCTTCTCTCACCCAGAGGCTTTATCTGTCAATCTCTTAACTTCTGCACATGGAATGGCACAAAAGGTAATCCTGTCCTTCATTTTGGTTGGACCCTGCTTGCCACCAATAGGCCAAAGAGACAAATGGGGCCAGCAGAATTTTTAATCGTGATCATATTCCTGAAATAAGTTAAATCCTCAAGGAACTAACTACCAGTAAATCTGTAAGAGAAGTAAAATATGAGACTAGATGGAACCAAACCAAGCATTCCAGAGTCTGCTTCTTGAATTGGGCCAACTAAGTCTAATCAGTTCAGGACATTGTTTAACATGTTTTGTCTAGATAATAATAAAACTACAATTCTGCCCAGTAAACACAACCTTGTTGTTACATAAAAAATGGTGTTCATAGTGTGTGCAAAAGAAGTCAGCACTATTTCTCTGAGATAGATTCAAAACCCAATCTTTAAGCTATAGGGGAAAATCAAAATATGAACAGTGTGGCTTATTCTCTAATCCAATTTCATCTCAAAATCACATTCTTCTGTATATATTTTACACCCGCAGCCAGAAAACTTTAAGCAGTTAGCCAGAAGAGTGGGCATACATAGAGAGGCAATTTGGGTTATTTTTTACTTGTCTTCCAAATTCTCATTTTTATAACTCAAGGTTTTCAATCACTTCCCAGCAAGGTTTTTTAATTTGCCAGAACGTTGTTCTTTTAACAACTCTGAAAGCAACACAAAAATCAGCTTTCTACTAGTGATGGCCAAAACATTTCATACTCAAGATGCCCAGAAATCTGAAATTATGTTCCGATTTCACCAGAAGTTTTCCAACAATTCCAGAAATGTTCCGAGTGTCAGCGTTCCAAGTAACAAACTTGTTTGTTTGAAAAAAGCTTTTAAAATTTGTTCTGAAATCAAAACAGTAACATTTCCGGCTCAGAAAATTTCCAGAATGGTCAGAATAGCCCCCAAAGACTTCTGCTAGAGCTAAAACAAACTGCTTTGAATGTAAAAATTAACTGAAATATCAAATATTCTCGATTTGAAATGTCTTGAATACCTCTACTTTATTCTTAAAATTACAAACTTTAGTGTCAACAGAGAAACAATTTGCATTTACTTAGCAGTCTGTTGAAGAACAAAAAAAATAAAGGGATTTGTCTCAGTTCTTTTAATACTAGGTCTAATTCTACACAGAACAAAAATAAATAATCCATTCAGGAATTCATCTGAGAATGTGAAAAGTTTTAAACTTAGATAGAAAACAGGACTGCAGAGACACACACAATTTAATTACTCAAATTTCCATAGGTTCAGCAAGATATCTGACAGATGGCCTTATTTGCGTTGGCTTGAACTAACCATTTGCATAATCCAAAAGCCTAATAAAACAGGGTCCAAGACAACACAAAATTATATTTATATTCAATGAAATACAAGCACAACTTTTCTGTAATATTTGAATGAACATAGTAAGACAGGCAAAAGGGATAGCATAACAAATACGGCCTCTTTTAGGCCAATAAAGTCATCCCCATCTACTCCATTCTTTATCCAATTTGAAATTCTCTGCATAGCTTACACATTTTCACAAAATACACAATTTCAAGAAATATACTTAAGAGCAGGGTTCTCCAAACTTTGTAACTTTAAGACGTGGACTTCAACCCATGCTGCTGGGGAATTCTGGGAGTTGAAGTCCACAAGTCTTAAGTTTGGAGAGCAATCCAAATCCCTGTTTAAGAGCAATCCAAATCCCTGTTTAAGAGCAATAATATGCTCTTTAAAAAAGGTGCTTGTTTAAAAAAAAAAGGAATTATGTCCCAGTAGTGGAAATGAAAGCAAAACTAAATAATGAATATTGAAGATTTATAATCTGGGCATGCACGGAGAAAGGAGGGGAAAAAAACAGAAATTATCAATAGCCCATGGCAGGCATCCCCAATACCTGGGCTGCATCCCATTACTGAGCCATGGCCTATTTGGAACCAGATCGAGCAAGAGGCAGGCTGGTGTGCATGCGTGTGCGCGGCTCCAATTACATGAGTGGCAGGCCAGTGCACACACACACATACACCAGCCCATCACACATGCAGCCTGGCTCCCCTTCCCCCCCCCCCCCAAAAAAAAAAAAAAAGAGGGCACCAATCCACAAAGATTAGGGACTGCTAGCCTATGGGCAAAAACCATGAGATATCTACAATACTTGGACAACCACACAATGCTAAAAATGCAACAGATACATTAGGTACGGCAGAAAAAAGATACTGATTTTTTTAAGGTTGGGGTAGGGACATTAAGTGCTGCAAACAGAAGATGAAGATGTTAATAAAAATTTGAAACAACCAGTCAAACAAAATTGCTGAATAAATAAGTTTTAAGACTGAGAAGAAGGTAAAATATCTGGGCATCATTATGACAAATGAATTGTATGTTATTTTAAAATAACTAAATTAAGATATGGAATAAAGTTCAAACAGACATGTTAAGATGAGAGAAACTATAACTGTCATTGCTGGAGGGAATTTCTATGATAAAAATAAATGCTTTGCCTTGAATTATGTTCCTGTTTCAGACAATGGAAGCATTCATAGTCAGGGAATCGACATGCTTGAAAACTACTGAATATCTGCTGCACATTTATTGGTCAATAAACCAGTTCTTTGGAAAGGTGATAAAACACACTGTAACCTCCAATGCACTGATACGAGTGCTCTTCTCAGCTTTTCTATATAATAACTCTTTGCTAATTGCAGTTTCATTTTGAGAATCTTGAAAGGTCAGTGTTTCATTCTGAAGCTCTGCACCTGCTTTCATTTCCAGAACAACTGATAATGAACCAGGAATTACCAAGAAAAGATCCTGACCAAGCCCAGCTTTTTCCAACTGCAGATACCTATTGGCTTTAGAGGCAATCCTGAGTATGCATGTTTCAATGAACGGGTTGCTGTATTCACCTTGCCTGGGAATGTCTCATTCAACCTACTGATCTGTACAGATACCAGAAGAGCAATTTATACTTGATGTGCCTTACGAAGAGGAGATAGAATTTCCCAGTAGTTATGTTTTTAAAGGGGAAACATTTCTATTCTTGGTTTGGGAGCTGCTCTCTATGGACTGAGATCTAACCGGTAACATGCTATGTTGCTCTTCCAAAATAAACATATTACATGAAGGGGGTAGCAATGTTCCTTCTATACAGCTGACATGCTTCAGTAGCCACAAAGTTACCCAAACAAATGGAAGCAAAGGAATCCTGAACTGGATGTCTGGAAAAATAAACAAATCCCACACAAGAAGAGGGAAGGAAATGTTCCTATGGAATCTGGGATAAGACCGACCATGACATGCACCAAGTAGCATGTCGGAATATACTGCAAGACTGCTTGTGTTTGTTTGCTTGCTTTTTTAAAGAATCCTTCGATTCTATAAATAATTCCAGTTCATGTCACCAAATTTTCCTTATCCAGTAAGAAAACAGTTGTTGAAGAAAACTCAAAGCATGAAAGGATGTTTATATCACCATTATAAGAGGCAATATTTCTCCAAGAATATATTGAGTTGGTTTCAAGTTATACTGAATAACTTATCCAATTGCACAGGGGTCTTCAAACTTGACAGCTTTAAGACTTGTGGTTTCAACTTCCAGAATTCCTCCTCCAGTCATGTTAGCTCAAAAATTCTGGGAGTTGAAGTCCACAAGTTTTAAACTTGCCAAGTTTGAAGACCCTTGCAATTGCATGTGATAGTTCCAACCATTAAGTGATATGATAGGGAAATTTCATAACCATGCAAGCAGAACTGTGGAGAAATTTGGATGGCATGCAGCATATTTCCTTCAGAAGCCTTGATGTTAGTTTGTTTGTTTGCTTGCTTATTTATTTACTTATTCATTCATTCATTTAATTTATATAACCACTCCATCTCACAGATCTGTGAATTTGGGTGGCTCACAGCAGTTAAAAAATGGCACCAAAAACGATGAACAAACTAAAAATGAAAACATACATACAAAACCATATTACCAACAGAAGAGAAAATTTGTAGCTCGGGGTTGAACTGTGGAATCCTTGGTACTTTCTGATCTTGTTTTCTTGAAGAAACATTTCATTATCCAAGTATGTAACATTATCAATGCCATCAAAACTATGTTAAAAACCATTATTAAAAATCCCATTAAAACATAAAACAGCAGCACAGTACAATCCAAATGCATGCTATTCCCTTCAGCTAGGGAGTTTCATTTTTGTCTACATGAGATGGTCAGCTAGACAAATGCAACAGCTAAATAAATAATTAAATTCATAAAAATAATTCATAACAATAGGATGTTGAAGATCTTATTGTTGCAACGAACCAGAACAACCACTGGACTAGTTGTACACACAGTCAAATTTCCAGGATCAGTGGCAGAGCCTTGTCTTCAGAGCCTTCTTAAAGGGCCAGCAGTTTACCAGTTTTGGTCTGATTTCTAAAATGAAGGTTTCAAGGGTCCACATTGCTAGATTAAATTTAAAAATGGCTAAAATGCCATGCCATTCCTTAAACTTCCAAGATTTTAGCATTCTCATGTGAAACCAAGCAAAATGAGATATAAGATTTTAGTTATTTTGGAAATAACTGTAGTGTCAAGTTTGCCAAATTCTAATCTAATCTATTTTTATAATATCAGATTAATCCAGTTGGATGAGAGAGCTGTTCACTTTCACATTCCAAAGATTCCATAACCACTAACCAATTCTTCATTAAACTATGCAAAAAACTACACATAAATTGTCAGCTAATGTAGGTAGGATAATTTCAGTCTCATTCATCCTATCAATTTATTTTTTAATTATAAAAATACTTTATTAAACAAATTTATACAAATTCAGTAAAATCAAACTTTCCGTTTATTGCAACTTAAGCAAAACAGCGTTCACTCAATCTGACATCTCTCAAATTGTGTAAAATATTCATTCACGGTTGTTACTTTTAAACATATAGTACAAAGTTTCATCTAATTATATATTACAAATCTAATTACATACAGTGTTACTAGTTTCTGTCATATCTTTTTATTTGACTTTATTTTATTAATTTCATGTCTATCATCCTATCAATTTAATAGGCCTATTCTAAGCAACTTGATCTGGAGTCAACATTACAGCAAGATTAGCAACAAATAATCGTAAAGAGGAATTAAGTCCTCAAACAATAAAGGCAGATGTTGCCAAAGCAACCATGAGGTTCGGAGGATTCAGGAAGTCATAGAGGAAGCTATTTGAAAACCATTTGAAGAAGGAGGATAGAAAGAGCATGGATGCTTTTGAATTTTGGTGTTGGAGAATACTCCTGAGAACACCAAAGATATCCAAGGGGGGAAAAATAGATCGCTGAACATATCAACCCTTCTCACTCAAGGCACAAATGAGCAGGTTCAAATAACTATACTTTGGGCATGTTATATGAAAATCTAGTTCTCTGGAGAAGGTTCTAATCCTGGGAAACATAGAAGATAAAGTACCAAGGCGAATGAACTTGGTAGGAAGAGAAGGCTGATGCATCAAGTTGGGGACAGATCTTCCTGGGAAAAATCTATATACCTCAACTTGCAATCATTTGTCTAGTGATGACAGCACTAAAAGAAAGTGACTTATGGCTGTTTTTCACACTTATGACTGTTATGCGATCAAAATTTCTGTGTTTGGCAACAGGCATGCATTTATGAAGATTGCAATGTCCTGAGATCATGTGATTACCATCTGTAACCTTTCCAGCTGGCTTCCCACAATCAAAGTCAATGGGGGAGGCCAGATGCATTTAACCACTGCATGATTCACTTAACAAACAGCACTATTCATTTAACAACTGTGGCAAAAAAAAAAAAGGTTGAAAATGCAGCACAACTTACTTAACACCTATCATGCTTAGCAATGGAAAATTTGGGCTGAATAGGGGTCATAAGTTAAGGACTACTTGTACTCACTAAGAGTTGACATTGACTTGATGGTAGATAATAATGAAAATCATCGTGTATTAAATATTTTTTTAAAACCCTGCCCTGAGAAATATGCTTTTTAAAATCAATCCAGGAATCAGGATGTCTCACTTGCTTTTACATTTTAACCAGTAGGAAAGCATCATGATTTGGCTGAGCATCATGTGCTTTCCATGGAGAAAAGGTTTCTTTCTAGGGGAAGGAAAAGACTTAACACCTTGTAAATCAATTCATAATCTTTACCCACTTATTCCTTTGTACTATGAGCCATGGTGGCGCAGTGTTTAGAGTGCAGTACTGAGGGCTACTTCTGCTGACTGCCGGCTGCCTGCAATGTGGCAGTTCAAATCTCACCAGGCTCAAGGTTGACTCAGCCTTCTATCCTTCCAAGGTAGATAAAATGAGGACCCAGATTGTTGGGGGTGATTATGCTGACTCTGGAAATGGCTTAAAGAGGGCTGTAAAACACTGTAAAGCGCTATATAAGTCTAAGTACTATTGCTATCAATACAAAGAAGGAAGGGGGTTTCAGCTAAGTCTTTTTCTGTAATAACAGAACCCAAATCTAGGACTTTCTCCTTGCCTTCTATGTACTTTTACTTTTACTACTGAGCTTCTACATATTTATGAGGTGAAAACCCATAACTACTTTATATGTGCCCATATTTGAATAAATTTGGCAATAAAAGATAGATCCAGACCAGACTCTGTACAAATTTGTTGTCATTGTTCAGTTGCTAAGTCGTGTCCTACTCTTCATGACCCATGGACTATATATAGTATACCAGGCCCACTTGTTCTCCACTGTCTCCTGGAATTTTCCCAAATTCACGTTCATTGCTTCAGTGATACGATCTAACCATTCTGTACAAATTAATATACCATAAAGTCTGCAGGGAATGTACAAATATCTCAATCATGATCAGAGTTTCAGAAGTTGGTCAACAGGTTATTAGGGATGATCAAGTTGGTTGGCACAGGCTTTCTGAATGCTCTCTACCCACAGCTCTCACTCTTAGGACTGATTTTAAAAAAGCAAATAAGAAATCCCCATCTGTTACTTGCTTTTCTAAACCCTATTTCCTGTTTCACTGCATTCCTCTTGGCTTTGAATTCTGGTCTGCTAAGACAACAACAAATCAGAGAGCCCCCCATTCAGATGCAACTTTCAATGAATCATGTTTGGTTTGCACAGCCATTTCAATTAGCAAGACGGAATGGCCAAGCAGCACATGCCAATATAACTTGGTTGCTCTTAATAAACCAAAATTGTGACTGATCTTGGGGAGCATCAGATGAGGAACCCAAAGTCTGCATATGACCATCGTACCCTAAAATTGGGCCCCAAACATTGAAAAAACACAAGTGTGGTTTTTTTTGTTTCACAGAAAAGGAAATAGGCTTGTAAGTCATTAAAAAGAAAAGCCCCATCTTGATCGTTGGTATGATATCATTGGGTCACTATTCCAAATTGTGGTAATCCACATAGAAGAAACAGCTGGGAATCTCTGGCCTGAAGAAAAGCTTCCATTGGCCAACAAAAATATGGGAAAACAAAGACATGGAAGCTCTGCAGCACAGGCCATAATACAGATTTCTGAAGTAGAGTTTCTAAACTAAGAAATCTGTATTTCCATTTTACTATTATGCACCATCTGTGCATGGTTAATCAACAGATATGGAATCCTGATATCTAGAAGAATTGTGTTTTCTTTTCCTACTTCCCCAAATTTATTCAATTCCACTTGCTTTAAAAAAGAAAATATTTCCTTTATCAGTAAAGATATCCTCTCATTCTTTTAAAATCGCTCGAATACAAATGCCACAAACATACAATTGGCAGAAGTTTTGACATTTTGTTTCTCTCTTCTGGAATTCCACAGCCAGAACAAATGAAATCGAAGTACTGACTGAGTCAAAACCAATGATTTCTTGTGAAATGAAATAGTATAACTGAGATCTACCTCATTTTGGATGGTATTCGAGTTGAGATCTCACAAAACTCCAAGGGTATAAAGAAATAAAACAAATTATTTCAATTACCGTATTTTTCAGACTATAAGACCCTCCGAAGTATAAGACGCACCTAGCTTTTGAGGAGGAAAACAAGAAAAAAAATTCTGCTTCTGCCTCCCAGCAATCTGCCTCCTTGCAGCAAACTGCAAACAGCCTGGTCAGCTTCAGCACAACCTGATTAGTACAAGCAGTGATTGTCAGTTGGATCGGCCTCCCGACAATCAGGTGTTTCAGGATGCAGGGATCGGGATTGCCTATTGCTGCCTCCGCGTACTCCATTTTTGGCCTCTGCATCCCGTTTTCAGCCTCCACGTGCCCCATTTTCGGATTCCACATGCCTCATTCTCGGCCCATTCCAGGCGGGCAGGAGGAATCAAAACAGGCCAAAAATGGGGTGCGTGAAGGCTGAAAATGGGGCATGCAGAGGCCGTCTTATACACCGAAAAATACGGTAGTTCAAATTATTTGAGAAAGCACAGATCAAAGGAATGTGCTCCAGAGCTTAAGAGCAACATCAACACCACAAAAAAGGCTGGGACCTAATAAAAGAAGTGAGGTGGAAGGACATCAGAGATTATGGCATTTCTATAACCACAAAATAAGCTATAAATTGTAGTTTGAATAAGCTATCTTACGCCTCAGTAAATTTGCAGAAATTACTAAAAGAAAGTAGAGCTGAAGAAGCTTCTTGGATGAGAAGTGAAACATCTTCAAAGAAAAACCAGAAAGTCCAGTTGCCTCTTGAAAAAGCACCTTTGGGACAACCATGACTTGGATGACTGAGAATCTCCATAGGCATTTAGTGATACTAAAAAAAGTAAATAATTCACTATTGGCCATCAGCTACACTGTTTTGAAGCCCTATATGCAGGTTTAGGTATTTGCAGTCTATTTCTTATTTCCTAATGTATATGAATTTTAAAAAAAGATATGAAAAGATTCCAACTCGTAAGAGCTAAGACTCAATGGAAGAAAAGCAATGGGAAAACTATTTATTTAGCTAGCATGTACACAACATGTTTTTGTTATTCCCTAAAGCAGAACACCTACTTTGACCTCACAGGTCCACTCATTTCATCACAGGCCCGCCCACACTTGGCAAGTTGCAAAATCTTACTCACCAGTTATCGGCATATCCAAAGCATTAGATGACTTTAAGAAAAGTGGGAGTCTTCATGTACCCAGACGTATGGATAAAAACCACATCACTACTACCCAAAACAACTAGATCTAAAAATGGTCAACAAAGTTCCAATCTCAACAGCAAGTCGTGCTGTTTTTCCAAACTGTAGGAATTTTGGAAGAAGTAGCACTCAAATATGCAGCAAAGTGAATAGTGGTTCCAAAGGACCAGAGATAAGCAATCTTTTTTCAGACTAGGAGCCATATTTGTGATTTGCCATTTTCAGGAGAAGGGGGGACAGAACTGGGAAGATGTGTCTCATTGCGGCTCTAATGCGCTACAACTGGTTGACTTAGTGATGGGACTTCCAAATCAGAGTGAAGTCTCTACTCTTCTGGAGAATGTCTGGAGTTGGACTCAGTGCCAAATGGAACCAGATTTTCCTAATGTATTAATAGTTCTGTTCGATTTATTGTGGTTCATTTTTATCAATTCATGCTGTCATGGTTTTATTTTGCTGGTTGTTGCCTGTTAACAGTTCAATGCCATAGGACCATGATGGCGAACCTATGGCACGCATGCCACAGGTGGCACACAGAGCTATTTGTGCCGGCACATGAGCTGCAGGCAAACTTACATCACTGCACATGTGCATGCCTCACAGCTGATTTTCGGTGGGTTTGATGCCTTTTTCGGCCTCCCAAAGGCTTAAGGAAGGCTTCTGCAGGCTTTGCAGGCCGAAAACTAGCCCTGTTTTGTCACTTCCTCTTTTTCCAAAAATACCGGAAGTGACGAAACGGGGCTAGTTTTTGGCCTGCAAAAGCCTGCAGAAGCCTTCCTCAAGCCTCTGGATGCCAAAAAAGGCCTCAAATTGGCCGAAAATCAGCTGTGAGGTGCAGTGCAGGTAAGGGGGCGGCAGGGTGAGTGGGGGGATTGCACGCACATGCGTAGGGGGCATGGGGGCAGCATGCATTTACTTCTGGGTGCTGGCACTTACGTGCACAATTTTTGGCACAGGAGCCCAAAAAGGTTAGCCACCACTGCCATAGGAATTCAACAAATCATTTTTGTCTGTAGCTTACCTTGCCTCTTCCCCTGTTTGCTTTTTGTAGTGGGGAAAGACAGCTTGGAAGGGACTTGCAGAGAACTATTTTTTCTTGAAGTCCCCAAACCAGAAAGACCAATTCAATGGGAGAGATTATTAAAAGGCTCAATGAACACCTTAGCCTATATACTACTTTTCCCAAGCCCCTCCAAACATCACCATATTTAAAAAGTTCAGTGCCACCCATACTAGACAACCCTGATGTCATTGTAAAAGATTGCCTGACTCTGCTGTAGTGTAAACGATGTAGTGTAAGTGGATCTAAGTAACTCTTTGGATTCCAGAAATAATATACTGCTTTGTATTTCCAAAGCAAATGGGGAAACATGTTCTCCATTATAGGAAAAACTATGGAAAAGTTGTCATTTTACCTGTTTTTATAATTTACTAACGACAGCCAGAAGGGAATTCAGGTGTGATGGAAAAGAACTCAATGGATAAGTTCATGAAGAAGAAGCAGGGTTCAACTCTTAGATGATTCTTAGGCAAAGTTTACTACAGGTTTTAAAAACCTTCATTGCAATGGTATACTTTTTAAAATGCCCCAAAGATTACAATCTCCAAAAGAGTAATGCACTTAATCATTAAGACTTTTTACTTAATCATTAAGACTTTTTACCGGGTGTGTAGAAGACACAGCTCCTATCACTTAGTGACACAAAAGCCAACCTATTTTAATATGAACCTGTGCAATAAAAAATGACTTTCAGAGGTTTAAGCTGCCTGGGCAGTGGGCTAAATTCCATCCATTGCCAGTTCTCTTCAATTTCCCTTTTTGTTGGCTAATGAGCCAGACTCTCATACACATACATGCACAAAGAGGGAGAAGCAGTTGTGTTTGGACAACTGGAAGCCATTTGAAGGATTGTATTTCATAGGGCCTCCAACCAGGCTGCTCTCCTATGCTATCCGTTTTATTACCTCTGATAGTATTTGCAGATCAGCAGCTCCCTAATCCAATACCTTCCACTGTTGGTGGAAAAAAACCTTCCACTGTTGGTTTTCTGCACTCAGGGGAAAAAAAGACAGATAAATCTCACTATACATTCTGGAATCTGAAAGAAACAAAAGGGTAAAATTGGTGATCTTCTTTATAATTGGAATACACTTGCTCCCAGAGAGCTGTGTGAGAGGTTTATATTTTTAAACAAAAATGTTTAAATTACAACAACTATCACTTGAGCTCTAAATTATGGCAGAATCATATTTATTTTATTCATGTGCTGCTTGCATCACTGACCAACTCTTGCAATCCTACAATATATAAATAGGATTAAAACAATTTAATTAGGTCATGTTTGATTTATTAAAGACAAAACTTCCTAGATCATTGTTCTTTGTTTACTCTGATTTATCATACTAGCTACATTTTTGAGTATTAATTGTTGAATAGTGATTACATTTTAATAAAGGTTTACTTTCCTATATGGTAACAATCAAGCAGTACTTCATTTTTTTTAACTTTATTTTACAAAGTTTGTAAACCTCTTGTATGTTCTTTTTGTTTGGCTTACCTCTTTTCTGACTTTTTCTGGCTTTGAAATGTGTATTAAAGTATGATGATGATGATGATGATGATGAAATAATTTGGGTAGCCGCCCAAAATTTAACATAAGTTGGGCGGATACATAAATATTTTAATAAATAATTACAATAAACATTGTGCTATAGATTTCTATCAAAACAATGAAAATTTAGGACAATTTCCTAGCTCACATGTATTTTCATAACCATGATGATTATTAAAAAATGTGCCTTGTACCCAGAGACCCAAAGCTATAATAGGTACTCTTCACTTAATGACTGCATGGCTTGGCAACCATTCAAAGTTATGATGGTGCTGAAAAAGTAACTTTATGATCTGTATAACCTGTACTGCAGCATCCCTGCAGTCATGTAATTAAGATTCAGGTGCTTCACAATCAGCAGGAGCTGTCAACCATTGCAGCATCCTGTGGTTATCTGATTGCCAACTGAACACTTCATAGCTGGCTTCCAAAAAGCAAAGCCAATGGAGAAGTTGGCAATGCAATTGCAAGTGACACCTTGCTTGAGGTCTGAGTCACTTAGTGACGGAGTTGGCAGCTCCAATTTTCATCATAAGCAAGAATAACCTGTGGAGTATTAGTTGTCTCAGTGTATTTATAGTTCACCTTTTCTTCATAGGGACTACTCGTTTATATTTTATCTGAGCAAGCCTATGATACATTACACCAGAGGTCTGCAAACTTGGCAACTTTAAGACTTGTGGACACTGTGTATTGCACAGTGATTGATCCTTACAGACTTAAATATGAGGGGTCCTTGATGCTCTCTGAGCTTGTTTGTTTTCTTGCAAACATTTCATTACCTTAAACTAGGTAACATCACCAGTGCTACAATTTTTAGGTTAAAAGAGCTCATGGCTAGAACTGATTTGAACTGTGAGCAGATTTTCTCACAGCCAAGTGAAATATACAGTCACTGGCTCCATTTATACTTTTTATGTAATCCGAGAAAACACTCATGTGTAAGAAGTTAGGCACTCGAACTGTGTACCATCCTTAAGTTATAAAAGTTATTCTCTTGCACAGCTCTGAATGGCTTGAATGGGCTTACACAGAAATTATTCTTGAATGGGCTTACACAGAACAATTAGTAATGAAGCAGATGTCCACATACCAGAATTTTGCTCATGTTCAGTAGAACAACTTAAATACACATTTGTGATTCATAAGGGATTGACTTCTACCAATCTCTGAACAGTGTTATTTTTTTGATAGTGGTGCTGACTCTTACCCATTCATGTCAGAGTAATTTGTTATTTTCACACTAGATCTGGAAAAAAAACTACACTTCTCCAAGAGGGAATTTTTCTACTGAGCACCAACGACTTCAGTTTGTAAATTCTGAACATGTCTTTCTCACATTTCCTAATCTGTATGAGATATAGCTAGATATGAAGATGTGAAGAGAATAGCCAATTAATAAAACTCAGACAATCTACAACTTTGGAAATAAAGAAAAGCAACAATCCTTTATTCCTTATGCACCCACACAACTCTTAAACCACAATTACTCAAAATCACTTCCTCAGTTATGTTTACATCAGAGGTGCCAAGCAGCCGAAAAACAACAGGTCTAAGAAGCCAAATGGTGTAGCAATCCTCCCTGTGAAATCTCACAGAGGCTATGGAAACCCAGATACAAAAGAGGCCCTATTTCAAAAATAAGTTTCTGGTCCATAAGGTCACCCAGAGTCACTTGGATGAAAATAGGCAGCTTTAGAAAATGTATGTATGAATGAATGGCCAAAATTTCCAAAATAGTGATACCAGTTGCAGTATGAGATTCTACCATTTCATTCAACAATTTTCTTTCATAACTGACAATCATATTTTTCCCATTTATTATTCACCCTCTGATCCTCACCTTCAGCATTTTAGCCTCTAAATGCTTTAGGACAGAAGCCAGGATTTTTCTCATTTAGGTTCCAATAACAGATAAACTTATCTTCAAGTTCCACACTCTGCTTTACTATAAATTGCCTCAAGAAAAGCAACAGGTCTTTTGATATTTAGGTTATAAAGCAGATATACACAGCTAATCTACTTTAAGTACACTTTCTTCCACTGAAAAGTCATTTTACAATCACTACTGTAATCTCACATGCAGTGTTACATTGTTCTTACATCAGCTTTCAGCAAAGTAGCTAATGTTACCTTTCTGCAGCAAAAACAACAGAGGGCACCTAAAAAAAGTTGACCTTTTTATTATTGCCTAATAATAAAATTATTATTAATATAATAATAATATTATTGCCTTTGTGTAATAGAAAATCTACTTCATCTTACACCAATTAGCACTTTTACCAGAAAGTCCTCTTTTGAACAATAGTTTCACCTATCTCTAGTAAAATCATTTTTCTCCAAATATCTCACACAAGTTCTCAGTTGAGAGGACACCTAATTTGCTCAGCTGAGGATTTTAGAAGCAGCCTCAAGAAAAGCAACAAGTTGGAAGTTAAAGAGAATACAAAGAATTCTTGTTGTCTGGAGACCTTTTAGACAGTCTATATAAATACTAAAAAAGAATAGAAATGCTTTTTAGAAATTGCTTGTTGCTTGCACGTATACTGAGAACTTATGCACCGGATACAAATTCCTTGTGTGTCCAATCACTCTTGGCCAATAAAGAATTCTATTCTACTCTACTCTTTCTATTCTATTCCTCAAATGGCTTATTTATGTATGGCTAAGCCACATCCATAAACTTATACCCAGTTTTGTTTAGAATTTCATAACTTGCCATATCCCCAAAATACCTATAGAGGAAAAAACTGCTTATCAATTCTTGATTTTGTTAAAGTACAGGGGAAAAGTTAAATTGCTCCTTTTTGTCAAGTTTGAATTGAAACAGAGAAATTACTTAGTCTACAGAGCATCAGAAAAAAGAAGCAGCACACCAAAAAATAGCAGCCTTTAATTTTTGTACATTTAATATCTATTTTTAATTTTCTAAGCAACATTGTTTTATTTTATTTATGCTAGCCCAGTTGCCTAGTAATATTTATGACTTACTCACTGATTAGAAGTAAAAATAGCTAAGACAACTCTGTTAACTCCAACTTAAAATAATCAGCCTCTATTTTTTCTTCTTTTCCTGCAAAGTATTTGCTCTTTGCCATTCAAATAATAGTTGTGGTATATGTGATATGACACAATCATATTAGCCACCTACTACTTCAGCTCTTTTCAGTCTTGCACATTCTTAAGGATATGGTCTCTAAATTCTTTGAAGAGAACCTCGTAACAAGATCTATGCTTCCTGGATACGATGGATACAAAAATAAGGAAATAAAAGGGAATCAGTTTTTTTCTCAGAGAATTCTAAGTGGATGTAGGAGCAGCTGATCTTGAGACCTCGGAGGTTGATCCAAAAGCCACAACTCCTACATTCCTTGGCATCTATTCAGTTCTACAGAATACATATGCTTTTGACATATTTTGCTCGGAAGACTGAAGTTTAAGGGACATCCGAATGGGGAAAATGTGTGTTTAAAAAAAAATCAACTCTAAACAACCCTGAACGTTTCAATATTCTGAAATTTATAAGAACATTTATAAGAACAGAGGTATTTGCCTGCATATGTGGGAATAATTCAGCTGCCTATCAAAAAGCTTGTTTCCCTGAAAACGTGTCCTTCACCTCTACTGCTCCTCCCTTAGCACACTCTCACTCAAGCCCATTCATTCTTCACCTTTCAAACTTCCCCTTTGTAAGTGGTTCTGAATCTATTGAGTTGCAACTCCCTTTGTATCTGGCCTTTGCGTTTCAAATTGCAATCACCGTGGGGAGGGGAGGGAAAAACCAAGGGTGATTAAAGGCTACAAAAAGTTTCCCAAGAGAAGAGGATCCCAAACAGTTTGCTCTTAGATCCCAAAATCCATCAGATTGAATGATGCTTCAGAAAGCGCTAATAAGAGCTATTCAGCAAGTGCTATAAAACCAAGGCACAGATAACTATTCTTTCAACATTCCTTGAAAAATCAATTGAAAGAGCCTTTCTCACAGGGCCTTTTAGAACTCATCTGGAGGTCATCTGGCTGGTCCTGGGCCCCACAATCTGGCCCAAACCTAACTACCATAATACAGGTCTCATTCAGACTTTGTCTCTGTGAAACAGCCAAGGCTAACATTAAAGGCTTTTGAAAAGAAAGGTCAAAGCACATATGGACTTTAATAACAAGTAAAACTGCTAATTAAAATAAAGCTATTATTTTTTTAAAAATGAATGTTTTAGAATTTGCACGAGATAAAGATGCATGCAGAATTGCAAAATGGTGCATAACCAACAGGATGGCAATCCAAAAAAAAATATGCTTTTGTACTTTGTGAAATTTAATTTTCTAATTAAAGAGAATTCTGAGTCTGACTTCCCTCAGTTGTGCACACTGGCTCCCTTCTACTTCTCCTTTCTGCAGCAAGTGTCAACAAGTGTCACAAATTATCACTGTAAAAATCAGAAAAGACAAGACATAAAATTGGAAAATGTAAGTTGTAAAAACCATTCAAATGTAATTGATGCCATAAAAATGATTTAATGCGTGTACTTCTGAGCATACCCACTCAAACAACAGTGATACACACACCTATTATTATGCATGCTATTAGGGCTACAGCTGCAGACCTAAGCTGTAATCCAAACCAGATATCCTAGGAACAAGTATAGTGTCACTTACACAAGTCATTGGTGTATTCTTGTTTAATTAAACTCAGGGCCTGAACAGATCTCAAGGCTGTAATCCTGAATAGATTTTAATAGGAATAGATCCTTTTCAACCCACGAAGGCATACTTTAGAACATGTTCCCAAACCTCTTCATGAAGTTTTAAATTGTTCATTAACCTCCAAACATTATATTAAAATAATTTAACAAATACTACTTTAACTATTAGTACTACAAATAATAACATAAAACCCATAACATAGTCCCATCAATCTTTGGTGGATCAATATTAAACACATCCAAGAACTCTGCTTTAATAAACACATATAATTAGCAATATGCCATTTTAGGTTCTACCATGGTCTCTCAAAAAATTAAAGACCCAATTTTTAAATGCTTCAATACTTCTATAACCTATCCTGATTCTAGAGCTTTTGGATATTTCTAATAACATTAGAACACCTTCTAGGCATTTCTAAATGTATTTTTAGAGATAGCGAAATAGTAATCTACAGTACCTTTATCCAGTAGCATGATTTCATAAAAACACATGCCCATCACAGTAAATCAAGAAAAAGACTTCATTCAAGTCTCCCTGACTGTAACTAAGGAAGGGGTCACATTCTAAGACTCAATGGAAAATTTACGGTCCCCAACTTCAATAGAAGCCTGTGAAATATATACCTCATTGAACCAAAAGCAACATCAATCCATTTGTACGGGCAAGCCTATAACTCACTAAATAAATCTGCTATGCTCATATAGACAAGGAAGCATTCGCCCAAACATCTCCATACAGCTTGTTTTGGGGCAAATCAGACAGTGAAGTCCAGTAGAAATTATACCTCTATCTATGCTTGTAGCATGAGACCGATTCCTTACACAAAAACAAGAGTAGCTTTCTCTAATACAGTAGTTTTTAACTTATAACCATTCATTCTTCCATTCATGAGCCGGGGTGGCATAATGGTTAGAGTGCAGTACTGCAGGCTACTTCAGCTGCCTGCAATTTGGCAGTTCAAATCTCACCAGGCTCAAGGTTGACTCAGCCTTCCATCCTTCCGAGATGGGTAAAATGAAGACCCAGATTGTTGGGGGCAATATGCTGTCTCTGTAAAACCGCTTAGAGAGGGCTGTAAAGCACTGTAAAGTGGTATATAACTCTAAGTGCTATTGCTATTTAGTGACCATTCGAAGTTGTAATGACACTGAAAAAATTGACTTATGACCATTTTTCACACTTAGGATGTTGCAGCATCTCCATGGTCACACGATCAAACTTTGGATGCTTGGCAAGTGGCTCATATTTATGATGGCTGCAGTGTCCTGGGTCATGTGATCGCATTTTTGCGACCTTCTGAAAAGCAAAGTCAAAATGGAAGCCGGATGCACTTCACAACCGGGTTACTAACAACTACAGTGATTCACTTAATATCTATGGCAAGAAAGGTTGAAAAATGGAACAAAACTTGCTTAACAGCTGACCAAGCTTAGCCACAGAAATTTTTATGATTGTGGTCATAAATTGAGGATTACCTGTATAATAATACTAAGAGCATCATGAAGGAAGATTTGCCTTTTAAGGGAAGACATAATATTCAGTTCACCTCACCAAATTTTATGATCACCTCAGGGTGCCAACAATTCAGAATTTTTACCACAAATCCTGAAGGGAACAAATCAGGAAAATGTAGGAAAAGAAAAAGGACATCAACCTATGAGAGTTTGCCATACAGAGAGAAAATACAAAATTAGAATTTTTCATCAGATGTTTGGATGGGGGCTGGAGAAAGAGAGAGCCGAAACTTTTATGTCGGCCTTTGATCTGCTGAGCTACATACCAATTTGACCTTTGGAGATCACACCTCAATTTAATTCCATTCATTTACAGACTATGAAGAGGATTTACGGATATGAAGTCATAACTGTCAAATGAGAAGCCTCCCTTCCTCCTCCCTTCCTCCTCCATCTACATCAGTTGCAAAGTAAGCCCATTCTTTTATTGCTAGAGTCAGAGATTGTGTCTTTTTTTTTTTAAGTTTGCAATCCTGAGTTATTCATTTAAAACTTTTTTTAAAAATGTCTAAAATGTCAAACCATTCTGAGGTATACAGCTGGGGATACACTAATATAGTGTTTCTCAATCTTGGCCACTTTAAAGCTATGTGGACTTCAATTCCCAAAATTCTCAGCTTGCCATGCTGACTGGAGAATTCTGGGAGTTGAAGTCCACATAGCTTAAAGCAGCCAAAATGGAGAAACACTGCACTAATATGAAACTGTATTAGTTGTATAAGCCACACTATTGGCCAGATCACACTAAGTCATAAAACATGATTTATAAAACATAAATGGCCAAATTAATATACTGAACAATGCCAAACCATAATAGCCAGATATGTGAACCAAGCTATTAGCATGTAATGCCAAGGAGAATTCTGGTGGTTGAAGTCCATAGATCTTCAAGTCACAGATAAACAAACACTGCTCAAACTAATGCCGGTAAGAAAGGAGCAGATACAGTAGTAAAATTTGCAGTGGCAAAAAAAGAGAAAAGATTATTTTGCCAGAATGTTACGTTTATGCATTTACAAACTGAAAGTTTTTTCAAAAGATCCAATATAACAGTAAGAAGAAAATTTCTGACAGTGATAACAATTAATAAATGGAATAGTTTGCCTCTCAGAGTTGTAAGTGCCCTATTCATTGGAGGTCTTCAAAAATAGAGTGGACCCCCATTTGACCAGAATGGTATAAGATCTTCTGCCTTGAGCAGGGGGGGTTGAACTAAAAGACCCTGAGATACCTTCTAGCCCAGAGGTGTCAAACTGGTGTCATCATGGAGGCGTCATGTGATGTATCAGGACTTTTGCCCCCTTCGCTAAACTGTGCATGGCTGTGGCCAGCCTATGACGCATCTGGGCCGCGAGTTTGACAGCCCTGTTCTAGCCCTTTAATTCTATGTTCACATAAATATAATAAAGTGCAAGCTATGTCATTTATCACAAATGAGTTGCAAAATAATGTATGGTAAGTACCATTAATTAATATACTAAAGTATTTCCCATGTATTTAAATGCAAATCAGTTCAAAATTTTCATGTTAAAGCAAGCCACTTTGTATCATGTGTATGTATATGAATTGATGTTTATTGTAAAAGCTTAGAACTTTGTATTGATTCTCTGTGAATAAGATTTCTAGGTACAAAATTAATACATAAATATAAAGCTACAAATCCAGAAGGAAACAATAAACCACACATAATCATGCCAAGGTGAAAGTAAAGCTCAAATCAAAGACACTCCAAAGACCTACCCCATTCCCCAAACAAGAGGCCTCTTTTTCAAATGCCCAAACCAATTTCATGCAAGACCTTAAAGCTTAAGCTATAGTGTGATTTGCTGTTTTGTGTGAACTCTGCAATCATGATTTATAAACCATGGTTTGTGTCAGTGATTTGTGTGTGAACCCAAGCAATTATAGTTTATTCCATAAGCTATTGTTAAAAAAACCACAGCTTTGTGTAATGCATGAACCATTATGGAAAGTTTATAAGGGATTTCAGGTGATGTCATACTTCTGATCCAAAGTGGATACAAGGGCCTTCACTCTGATCAACACAGTTTACTAGCTAGCATGCACAATCCTGGTGAAACTTTCACAGGAATAAACAAAGATGACTGCCACAATACTGCAGACACACAGTAGGACGGCTACTGTCATCAACAAACTGGGCATCCAGGCATGAGTTAATGCAAACATGATGTAATAAAATCAAAAGAGCTTGTCTTCATACATTACAGGTAACTTGCTTGTCAAACAACATCCACAGTTTAGCACCACTGGCAATAGATTACCAGTCTTAAAATTACAATCAAATTAAAGTTGGCACCTGTGAAAAAGCCTCCCATCTGTCCTCTTGTAGTACAGCATTAACTCTGAGCAATTAGCCTTCTTAAATAGCAAACATGTACAGGGCAAAAAGTGCTGGCTGCTAGATGAAAGTTTAAAACAAAACCTTAGTAGATTTCAAGAATAAGTAGTAGGAAGTAATCACTGACTTGCGGTTAACACAATCAAAAGATCAACCACTTCCTGATCTCTGATGGCAGAATATAAGAGGTATACTCTATTCTGATTTTTATATATATATGTGAAAAGTCTTTTGCATATAACTCTTTGAGATAGGGGTTAGTTAATACTGAGATAGGCAATATTACACTCTAGGGACTGGCAGCTCAATTATAATCCCATTAATCTTAGTTTAAAAATCACTCTAACACACCACATTTGCAGTGGATAAGAAGTCATTAATTCATTAACTCTCATGCAAGGAGAATGAGGTTTACATGGCCAAGTAATTTATATAACATCAATAAAAGTAGACATCAAAGAAAGAAGTGTAGAATTTTATTCAAGAATGTAAACTGCAAAGCTATAGCTTTGGTACTTTAATCACTATCTTTTTTTCTCATGAAATAAGAGCCTTTAAATCATTTTTTAAGTCTGGTTAGGTATCAAACTGTCCATGACAAATAAGGACATATCTTTATCTTGAAGTGATTTTGTCGTAATTCTGCTTCTGGGGTGCCCGTAGGTTTCAATCTAGGCACAGATAAATCCTATTCTGTTAAGGCAATTTGACATTTCTCAGGTTACAATATATGTTAAAGTGCTCTAACATCTTTAAGTAGAATACCAGATCCCTGTATAGTATATTTAAGTTGACTAACTGCTAAAAAAAAGTTATTACAGCAAGCAGGAATGAAAAATTCATTTTCCAGGAATAATTTCAATGTTTAATAAGTCGAAATTTTGATCTTTGATAACTACTTATGTTCTATCCTTACACATTTATAAGCAGTTTTCTGCCTAAGAGTACCAAAACTGTAGTCCTAAGCATACTTACTTCCAAGTAAATGCATCTACAGCCAAAAAGGAAATACTTGTACATGAGGTATGATGAGAAGCTGAATGTACCAATAAAACCACGTTTTATTGGCCCATATTTTAACACCTGAACTATAAGATAGTGATATGGATCCCCAATCTGAGGACATCATGAATTAAGTAATTACTAAATTGTGACTCATCAAACTATTTAACAGATAACAAGGGTCCAGTGTGCAACAACCAAAGGAAAGGCATTTGGCCTACATCTGCAAACCATTTAATTTTTTTCTACAAAAAAAATCAGCTTTCTTCACTTTGGACTGCAACTATTAATTCCTTAGGAAGCATAAAGAAGTGGCTTAGACAAGTAGAATATTCTTTGTCTTGTAAAAGCAAACAGCAACCTATTTATCCAATTGCCTTTAAATTTCATCACTGAATTTAAGACGAAAGAAGAGATCTTATCCCTCCAGAAAAAAAAAGTGGAATAACTAAAGATTGGCGGAAGAGCCTATGTCAGGTTTAAACAAAATCTGTACCTGAAATAGAGTGCTGTATGCATACAACATACAATTCACAATCTTATGATAATCAGCAGATAACTCTCTAGAAATCCCTTACATTTGACAATCTTGAGCTTCCCAAGCTTGTGCAGTAGGTCTAAGGAGACCTATTTTACACAGCATAGGGTTTCCTGGGGCCTAATCTTGGGTTTTAACCAGGGCTATTATAAAAGAAACTTAAAGAAGACATTGATATTTAAAAACATTGAGTTTTCCAACCTTTTGGATCTTGTTTGACTTTAAAATAATTCTAATAAAAGAATTCTGCCTGACCATCTTCAATGCTTATTTCAATCATTAATCAGAATGATTTTTGGGGGGGGACAAATGACCTTACCAGACATGTCCAAAGCAGTCAGATTTCACAGGATTATAAGATAAACCAAGAATATAGGACCTTTCAGAACCAACACACATGGAACAAAGCAAATTAAAGCACCTATGTCCTGTATACTGTATATACCTACTGATAAAGAGAAACTCAATTGAGAACTTCAGGGAGGAAAGAAGATAAACATTGTGAGTTTGAAGATGGGGGTCCCATGAAGAAGGAACTCAGCACCCATAGAGTTTGAAGAATGAGGGTGTGAAGTGTCCCCTTTAAAACATCTCATTCTGCAGTCTACACAGTAACTAGAAGATGAATGGGCAGCTTCTATTCCCTCTGGGTTCTCCTTTCGAGGATGTGAGAACTCTCTACCCCCAAAGGGATGTCAGAGTTAGTTGCTCAGCAACTAGCTACAACTAGATATGTCAATGAAGAGGAAACTCGCTGTTACATTAATCGCCCTCTGCAAAGAAGAAAGGATTAGAAACTGCCCTTCATAAAGGGGACGGAGACCTCGATATGAAAACGCACTCACATGTAAGGCAAGCCTATCCAAAACACTCTAGACTTTGCAAATAGGACACTTACAGATGAACTATCCAGGTGGGCAGTTCCAGAGGAACTCTTTCAAGTCCCCGGTTGCTGCAGTCCAAAAGATCACCGGTGCACGTACAGTTGGAGTCACACTCCACGCAACAGCCCATTCCCATGAACATTTGGAAAATCAAAAGCAGTGTCCAAAAGCAGGCATCTCTGAGGGGTGAAGACCTCACCTCTCCCCATCCTGGCAGCGCCATTTTGTATCCTTGTGGAAAAACGGGGACCACAAGAGCATGCACAGAGTGGAAACACCCAAAGGTTGGGGGAGGGAGAGAGAGCTGAACGAAAGAAAAGTTCCACGCGTGTTGTTGTTTTTCTCCTCTTTTTCCTAGACCCGAGCTCCTCGCTCCGAGGTCAGCAGGCCTCCAAGAAGCACTTGGTTAAAACCATGGCACCTCAGTCCAAGCACCGGCAAACTCCTTTCAGTTTTCTCGAGGTCCGGTCCCGGCGCAAAAGGGCGCTGCGCCGGCTCTTCCACGCAGCAGGATTTTAAGAGTCTCCAACACCGGCAGGGAGGAAGAAGTGAGCTCTTGGCCCCGGCACGAAGCTAAAGATCCCCTCCGGGATCACCACTCGCGGGCTAAGCGAGCGAGTGGATCCTGTGCTGGGAAAAAGGGAGCCCGCATCTTTTCGGCTGCAGGCTGCCGCGCCTGGGCCGAGCCCGGGAAAAGCTCCACGCACCCAAAAAGTTCCTCCTCTTTCTTCCCCGCTGCTTCTCTCGCTTCCTCCGCTGCAAGATGAGACCAAGCCCGAAAGCTCAGCGGAGCAAAGACTCAACGGAGCTTGCAACGGGGGGGAGACAGCAAAGTCGATGCCTGGCTCTTTTTCTCCTCCGAGGCTCCGACACCTTTCCCAAGCACGGGCGAAGCGGTGCTCGTTCTATCTCCGCCTCCGCAACTTTCCCCTCTTGGCTTTTCCTTGCTTGGCTTTCCTCCTCCTCCTCCTCCCGCCTCCTCGGGACTGATACGCGCCCCGCTCGGGAGCAGCCAGCCGAGCCGAGCAAGCGCGCGATCCTCTCGGGGCTCCGGTGCAAGTGGCCAGCCCGTCACCTTCGCGTCCCCACCTCCCCGTCCGCAAAGTCACTTTTCAGTCCCCCCGAGCGTCGGTTGCCTAACTCAAACCCACGTTGGATACATTGCAACATGTTCCGTCCTCTTCCCGCTCTCTTATTGGCTCTTGGGCATTCCGCGGCGTGCCCGCGCGCTTCCCGATTGGACGGCAGGCCCTTCTCGCCGTTCGGATATACAACGTTCCATTGAGGTTGGCAGGCCGTCAATCAGAGACGAGAGGTCCCGCCTCCCTTTCCCACCCAAGGTGTGAAAGCGGGGAGACTCCCGGTTCGATCCGAGCGTCTTAAAGGGGAAGCGCGCATCAGCGGGAAAACCAGACTCATCTTCCTTACTCACAGCTTGATTCTCTCTTGAGAGATCCCGACCTTCATAAGAAGGCCTGCCCTGAGCTATATAAAGTCCTTCAAGCTCCCGATTGGATTATTGGCATTTAAAATGGAAAATTAACTTAGGAACCAAAAAATTCCAATCGGAGAAAAACGAATATGTAACGCGCGGATTGTGTTTGTGTACTTTGCTATGGACAGGAGTGGGGTGAGAATTAATCCCGCGAAGCGAATAGAAAAAGGATTCCCACGACAGCAGACTCAATGATTGTTAGACAACAGTAGAGCGACACCGAAAACTAATACTTTGCTTTAACCCCAAAGCTGTCAGAACCGAGTTGCAGATTTCTTGCAGTTCTGCTCCACACTTCTTTGATTCTGATAACTCTTTTTAACTGTTTCCTTCCTGGTCTCTGTAAAAAGCATGCTGGAAACAGAGTAAAACCAACTTCAGAGATTTTCTGGGTCATTAAGAAATATTTGTGAAATTGGATCCTGCCCTTTAAAAAAAATCCACTGCATCTTCATATTGGTTTTCTTTTTAAAAAGTATTTTTTAAAAAATTGAAAAGTAATTGTTTTGCATAACTAAAATGTCCTAGAATGCTTTTATTTCAAGCTTCCTATTATGCCTCAAGAGAGAAATGGTTCAACACATTTGCATTTCTATTGCTTACCATAATCTCTTGCCCATTGGTACGATTTCATAACTGACTAAATAATCATTTTACTTCTGAAATAGTATTTTCTTTTCTTTTTTGTTTAAACCCATGGAATGCCTTTCTTTGCATGGCTAGGCTGTGAGCAGTCAACTGGCATAAACCAGACATTGGCAATAGTCAACTCCAAAGTGCCAACTCAAAGCCACCCAAATTAGATGGACAGAGAGGAAGGCAAAAGACATGCAGTGTCAGGGACACATATTCTTTTTAGCATCTACCTGAAGCCATTGGGGAAAATCATCCATCAGCATGGAATACAGTATCATCGGTATACTGGTGCTAGTTGTACATCTCTGTCCCCATCCAGCCATCCAAGTGAAGCTGTCAAGGTTCTACACCAGTGTCTGGAGGAGATAGTAAGGGCAGTGGATGGGGAAGAATTGGCCCATCTTTTCTAAGACTTGAGTGACTGTGGGTTTGGGCCTAATGGATCTTAGAACTGGAGAGCTTCGTTCTTGGGTCTGGGTGGGATTGCACTGCTTACACTCAGATTCCATGCACAATCTGGGTCCTAGACTACTAGCTCTTGCTTGAGCAGTAGGTGGCAGCTGTGGCTAGGGAGATATTCACATATTGTATGAGATTCCTGAATTAGGGACTCTCCTTGTGGTCATTCATGCCTTAGTCACCTCCTAACTAGATTATTGCAGTCTTCATGGGGCTGCCCTTAAAGATCATTCAGAATTGCTCACAGTGTGTTGTAGGTATGTGAACATAACACCTCTAACTCCACAAACTACACTAGCTATCACTAGGATTCTGGGTACAATTCAAAATGCTGGTTATTATCCATAAAGTTCTACCTGGAATAAAACTAGGTTTTATCTGCAGGACAGCCTGATCCCAAGATATCTGTTCGTTAGAGGGCAGAACTCACTGTAATGATGTCATTTTATAAGACCTGGAGACATACACCCCCTGCTCTTTGAAACCATCTTTTCCCTGGCATGTGATTGGTCTGTAACCCTAAATGCCTTTAAGAAGCAATTAAGATTTGATTCTTCTCCCGAGGCTTTGGAGTTGGGTTGAAATAAGTCCCCAATGAGTAGATTGTGGAAGTCTTCAGTTCTGTTCACCATATTATTTGTAACTGTTATGGTTTTATTTATTTGTTTGTTTGAATACTCCATAGAGCGGGGATGGCCAACTATGGCCTTTTTACGACATGTGGACTTCAAATCCAGAATTCCTGAACCAGCATGGCTGGCTCAGAAATTATGGGAGTTGAAGTCCACACAGGTCATAAAGGTAAAGATTCCCCACACACATATGTGCTAGTCGTTTCCTTCTCTAGGGAGCAGTGCTCATCTCCATTACAAAGCCAAAGAGCCAGCGCTGTCTGAAGACATCTCCGTGGTCATGTGGCCAGCATGATTAAATGTCGAAAGCGCATGGAATGCTGTTACCTTTCCACCAAAGTGGTCCCTATTTTTCTACTTGCATTTTTACATGTTTTCGAACTGCTAGGTTGGCAGAAGCTGGGACAAGTAATGGGAGCTCATTGTGTTAAGCAGCACTAGGGATTCGAACCACCCACAGGCCATAAAGGGGCCATAACTGACCACCTGGCCTAGAGTTGGAATTAAGCAGTCATAAATATAAATGTAGAAATAAATAAAAACATATGATTGAAGCTTGGTGTTTTTTCCTATGAATTATGGCATGGTTTTGAATTTCAACCACCTCCTTGTGGACACTCCTGAAAGAGAAGATGATGAGTGGGGATGCAGATGAACATCTGGACAGGACTAGTGTACTCAACCCTTCACTCAATTTATTTTTTAGGAGGTTTATTGAAGAGGGTTACAGTGACTGGCATTACAATAATCTGAAGGTTCATGGCTGAGTAGGAAGCTGGAAAACCTATCACATACCCATGCAATAAAACCCAAGTTTAACTTTGATTTTATAACTTAAGCAAAAGGAAACCAGCTGGATTCCAATGCCAAGAGTCAAGTTTGACTCAAGGAAGAATACCTCTTCAACACTGTCTCTAAGTATTCTGAAAAAAACAAACTCAATAGCCAACTCAAACACTAGACTGAAAAGAAAGGCTAGTGTACATAATTTGTAACAACCTAGCCCTGTCTAAATTTAATTTCAGTGATGATCTCACAAGGTGGCCTTCAGTAAAGCCTCTTTCTTAACACCTTTAATTATTGCCAGGAATCCTGTGAAAGTCTATTTAACCAGGTTTCCTGAGTAAACTGAAATTGGCTGGGTTCTTACATAATTCCTGGAGAAAAGTCTATGCATGTAGTTGCTAAGAGTTATGACCAAGCTGATGGCACATAATAGATTTTTTTATTATACTTAATACCAAAATATAGCCCATAGTTTACAAGTGAAATTATGTCTTGAATCATGCAGGGTGGTAAGAAATAGGACAGACTTTGCAGATCCTAAGTCAAAGTTTGTTAAATAAGCAGCAACTGGCCAGTTCCAAACTTGAAAAGAAAAACTAAACCATGGTTTATAAAGTATAGTACAGGGAGTCCTCAACTTATAACTGTTTGTTTAGTAACCTTTCAAAGTTACAACCGCACTAAAGTGACTTATGACTATTTTTCATACTTACAACTATTACAGCATCCTCATGGTCATGTGATCAAAATTCAGATTCTTGGCAACTGACTTACATTTATGATGGTTGCAGTATCCCAAGATTATGTGATCAACATTTTGCAACCTTCTGACAAGCAAAGTCTATGGAGGAAGCCAGAACCATTTAACAACTGTGTAACTAATTTAACAAGTGCAGTGATTCATTTAACAACTGTGGCAAGAAAGGTCATAAAATGGGGCAAAATTCATTTAACAAATGTCTTGCTTATCAACAGAAATTTTGGACTCAATTGTGGTCGTAAGTCAAGGATTACATGTATCTAATTTCTCATAAAGCCCAAATGCAATCTCATTGTGTCTCAGTACATTGTGTGAACCCAGCCATTGTGGCTTATTGAACAGCTATGGCTTAATAACAGGTATAAATCAAATCTACAGGATGGCCACTGAGTCACCCAAAGCACTAAATATCATAAAATTCTATATAATACTATTTAAATAAAAATAAAAACTGGATATAAACCTCAAGGAGATCTTTGGGGGGGAAATCTGCAACTGTTAAGTAGTAGCTAAGATTTTTGCTCTAAAAGAAAGAATACAGCCTTGATCTAAAGGAAACACTTGCCTTGTTAGTGTCAATCTAAACTTCTTAATTGGAGGCATTGGGCTGAATAGATATGAATGTTTGCGGTGAATCATGTTATTCTGGATTTTCTTTTTTGGCACACAACCCAACATGCAACTACTGAAGTCAATAGAAAAATGAGTTGTATTCAGTGATTAACTCAAGTAATAATAAAAAAAGAGAAGAAAACATTCCTTGTGTTCTGCAATATATGTTGGGCTCTGTGCCGGAAAATATTCAGGCTCCGGATGCAAACAATAGGCATCAGATCAGCCTTAAGCACCATCTGGAGGGAAGAAAGCTTTCCTTTCTTTTCCTACTACACTACACAGAGGCTGCAACCTTTTTCCTACTGAAAGTCCCCATGAAATTATAATTGCATTATTCAATATACTCATGTCTCAAATTAGGCTGCATGCCGTCCTGCATTTGGGGTGGCCCTAATCCCACAATATCATGCTGCTGTATTCCTGCAATGTTTTAAACTTGTATGTATATTGTTTGTGGTAGTTGTTGCACCTGTAACTGTTTTATTCAGTAGATCATTGTTTTATCAGTAGCTTAGTGTGGTGAACATACCTAACACTTCTTCCTCTTCCTATTTCTCTCAACAGCAACAACTCTGTGTGATGAGTTGGGCTAACAGTGATTGGTCCAAGGTCACTCAGCTTTCATGATTAAGGCAGGAGTAGAACTCACAGCCTCCTAGTTTCTAGGCCAGCCTCTTCACCACTACACCAAACCAACTGTAAAGCCAGAGCAGGCCATTTTTCCCAACATAGGACCTCTACTGGTGGCCAGTCCTGGAGTTCAACAAATACAACTTTTCCTGAAAAAAATATGAATTGAATGGTGCAAACCACCTGGAGAAAAGAAGTAACACCCCAAAAATGGTCTTTACACAGTGCATCAAACCCTACTATGTTCTGTCAGTTACAGTTGGCTCTGATTTATGCTAAATCAAAGCCGACGATTTGCTGGTTTGGATCAGAAAATACAATACTCACATTATGGGTTACTACAAAGTCTAACCAAACTTATAGTTGATATCTAATGAAATGGGTCATTGATGGGTCTTTTTTTCTCTATGCAGCTAAGCATGAACACCCCTCCCCAATTTATGGGATTCTTTGGGGCTGATCTATGGGGCACATACCCTGGAGGGGGAAAGCACAGACAAAAATTTTTCATTGTCCAAACCTGCTTGCATAACTAATAATTTATCGCTTGCTAAATTGAAATTGGGTGATGCTCTGCTTGCCTTTTCTTTTTCTTTTTTAGTATTTCCCTTGAAGCCAGGTGAACATCTTCAACCTCCCCATAAGAGATTTAAATGAAAACTTGATTCACCCGTGGGAGATATGCAAGATAATGTGGAAAAAGTAGCAGTTAAATCTTATCAAGTGCAAAATTAAACTGAATTCAGATCCTGGTGTCTTCACGGTCAAATCAGAGTACATATAAAACCTTTGCCTTCTTCTGACATGTTTCTGATATCTTGGTTCTCTATGGTATGTATCTTTTGATTTGTTTTCAGTTTTATTTATGGACTCTACCCAGAGTCACCCATTGTGAGTGGAGAAGTTTTATAAATTCCTGAAACAAACACATATGTTTCCATTTCCCAGTCTCATTCTAGCATATGACTGTAGAATTTCTCAATGGTCTCCCATTCAAGTACTAACCAAATCCAATTTTCTCAAGATGTTTTGTTTTTAATTTAGCTCCCACCCCTCTCAGATCAGCAAAGGGCAACAGACTCCCCAAGTGGGATTTTAAACAGCTTAAGGAACATTAGCAGCCGTTCTGGGGATGTGGTAAATATTACAAGAATTTTCTTAAGCATCCGAGCAATAGATTCGAATTATATCACATTATTTGCACTCTAGTGACCATTAAAGGGATATATGCACCCGACTGATGATCCCATACATAATTGTAGCCTTGCTGATAGTAAGCTCTCGGTCTCTTTTTATTTCATTTCACTTTATACTGTGCTAATACTGAAGGTGTATCAAATTTGCTTTATTCAGTGAAATAATAACCCTCCTATAATTTTGGCTCAGAAATCATTAACATTTTTGGAGATTAGCTTGCTGGGATCCTGGGTGGAACCTGGAGTCAGGAAAGTCAAGCTTGCATTGAAGAAATTTGGGGGGGGGGGGAGGAGAAAGAGAGAAGGGAATGAAGGTTTGGCAAACACCCAGGTGAACATGAAGTCATGTCTACTCTTTCTACATGCTTGGGGAACTTTGCTTTATTGGATCACATGGCAACACTTAATTTTTTAGCATGATGTGGGAAAAGAATCAGGCAGGGGAGAAGTTTTGCACAAACTAAATGACAACAGTTAATAAGCAAGATGCTTAAAGGGAAATGCAGGTCCTTTGATGCTGGGTACCACCATGTCCCATTAGCAACAAAGTGCTGCTGAGAAGCTGGCTAGGCGCAAAGTCAGATGACTCTTTTTCCATCTTGTGTCTTTGGCAACCCATCAAGCCGTCTGTCTTTGGCACTTGTGTTCCACCTATGGGCCACACACAGTGGAGAGGATGCTGAGGAGCCAAAACCAACAGCAACTTTTCAGAGATTTTTACTTTTGCACTATGTGAAGTGCATTGTGCCACCTGCATTACTAACTTGTCAGCATCAAGACCATTTAACTGCCTGACTGCTTCCCATTTATGGTTTGGCTGCCACTACCTTATATGGTCCCCTCCTGCCCTCAATATTTCTCAGGAGGTTTGCCTGGCAAGCCTCATTTGTGTACTCGACACCTCAGATTGATCGTATTATTTGGGATCAGGAAGGGTTTTTCCCTCCCCTCCCCTCCCCTCCCCTCCCCTCTGCAGAACATATTGATGTATGGCTTTTCCAAGAGAAACCAGGAAGATCCACTGAAAAGAGCGTTAAATTTGGATCCAGTTGCATCGTGCCATTCAGTAGAATCTTGCTCTCGCCTCCGCCCCCACCATCTGCTTCCTTAAAGAATAATATTGAATCCCTTGCTTTGTTTTTGCAAAGACGAGCGAACCTGAGCCAAATGAAATATAAAAACGCTTTGCTCATGTGTAGACAGAGACATAAACCCCTGTGACAGGGAGTGGGGTGATTCAAATCCAGGGTAGGCTTGAGCCTTGGAAGATTTGCTTTCAAGCATCATTGTCCATCCTCAAAGGACCATTGCTTGCATTTAGGTTTCTGGGCAAAGCTTGATTTCTATTTGCAACCAAACAAGAAAATCATATTATTTGTCACTGCATACCAGCTCCAAATTCTGGGAAGGAGGGAGGGACCTTTTTTGGCAAGTCCTTCCCTATTCCAGTAATTTATTTGATCCTATCCACCTTCCTTAGTTTCTGCCTTCCCCTTTCCCTATTTCCTCAACCTTGCCAAACATAATTCATTTTCTTAGTCAATGTTTACATCTTCTAATTGACTCCCCACCCACTAGCAAATAGAAAACTAGAAGAGGCTGCAAAGGGGTGGTCTGTAGTATTTTTTCCACTGAGTATATGTTGCATTTTCAAGGACTATTATGAGAGGCAATAATGTATCAGTGGGTTGGTTTTTTTCATGCATGGCCTGAAGTGGCTGAAGTACACCCATTGGCTTCTATCAGAAACCCTCCTGTTGAAATAAGTGTTCTGATCTAGTTCCATAATTTATTTTAAGGTTAGGTAGGTTCTGTGTCAACACACTGAGCATGATGAAATGGTTTATTTGCAGAATTTCAACATTTCAATTAATCTTTCTCCACCCCAAATCAATGGGAAAGATGCATTGCCATTGAGCAATGGATCTGTTGTTGAGAAATACAATTATGCTTTGTGCACAAAGGTGCTGCTGACTAGGTTCATGCATACTCATTTTTAAACAATAGTTTGTTGAGGTCAAATAACAATTAAATAGTTATTTCAAGTTACATCCCATTCACAACGGAGGGAACAATTGACAATGTCAATTTTACTATGTGATTTTGGGCATTATGGCTTAGTGTGATCATTGATGAACCAGGGTGGTACAGTGGTTAGAGTGCAGTACTGCAGCTACTTCTACTGACTCTCAGCTGCCTGCAATTCAAATATCACCAAGCTCAAGGTTGACTCAGCCTTCCATCTTTCTGAGGGTAAAATGAGGACCCAGGTTGTTGGGTCTGACTCTGTAAACCGCTTAGAGAGGGCTGTAAAGCACTATAAAGTGCTATATAGGTCTAAATGCTATTAATACAGTGTATATATATATCCTAGTCTTCCTTGTTTAATTATTTATCAGCTCAAAAACCTAACACACACACACACATATATATACATATGTATATACCTATACCTATACGTACACATACATACATACATACATACATACATACATACATACATACATGTATATATTAGTGTTGAATTGATTCTGTTGTTTATTCTTGTATTGCTTAGTTATTTATTGCTTTTATTTATAGTATTTTACCTTGTATTCTTAGCAAAAATGATTCAAAGAATAGCAGAATAGGTTAAATAATAATACAATAGTCTCTGGCTCTAAGTATCAGTGGGGAGGACAGAGAGAGAAAATAAATTCAGACATCAGAAATAAATATAATGACCAACTAGAAACAGATCAAGAAAAGGAGGTGACAGTACATCACAGAGTAAACTTAATTCTGCTGGGAAGCCAGATGGAATGGTTCCTCTTCATCCAAAACCCCAAAGAGAGAGAAAATTGATGGAATGGGTCCTTCAGCAAAGTCATCAAAATCTGCATCCCTTCTACTGTACCCTGAACTCTTGACTGCAGTGTGACATATCATGCTAAGCTGCTCTAAATATATTTATTTTGAAAGACAGAAGCTAAGGGTTTGGACAAAGAACACAATTGAACCATCCTTCAATTGGAACTGGTTTAAGAGATACCTTCTTACAAGGCTGGGGCCATCTCCCCTAACCTGTTGCTTCCAGTTGTATCAAGATTGCCTCTTCTAGAATTTCCAGGACTTAGGCCAACTATCATGCTAACTGGGGAATCCTAGGAGTAAGCTCTTATCTTACTGAAAGGAAACTAAGTTGGGAAAGACAGGGATAAAGAAAGCCAGTGCAGTGATAAGTCTACTGAAAAGATGCCATGGTTTCTTTACAATCACAAGCTACCTTCTCAGAGTTAAGCCGCTGTGGGATTGTTTATTTAAAAGACATCCAAGATGTTGGCCAACCCATTGAACAACTGATCTACTGATTATTGTGTATTCTATTCACAGCTCCCTGAAGTCCAGCATGTAGGGTAGCAATGCATACAGTATTGGACTTAACCTTGGCACAATTAATGTCTTCAGATTTATGGTAGATGTAATTCACGCACCAGTCTTGATAATGCCACAAAGGCTTATTTCTCTGGCCGAGTCTTTGAAGATTGTTAAGTGCATAGATGGTCCTTTTTCTGTCCCCCAATGTTTTGATTCTGTTCCCACGGTACAGGACAAAAAGAGAAAGAGATGCTCATTGAAACGATGCATTGCATTGGCAGCTGTACCCACAAACCACTTAAGACAAATTACTTGGATTTTAGTTGCTTTAGTGCCACGGAAATCAATGGAGTGAAGTTGGCTTGCATCCAAAAATGACACTGTGCCAAATGTAATTCCTACAAGGATGTCTTCAAACTGAAAACTTCATTTCTATCCTGTCAACGCTCCACATCAAACCCACATGCAAACCCACAGAGAATGGAAATAAGGCTGCAAAAATTTTAAATGTTCTCTAAAAGCACCCCTCTCTACCAAAACTACATTTACTGGCCAATAAAATAGAGTTTTTCTTCTTTTTGGGGTTTTTTTTTTCTGCTTACATCCTTTTTCACTCTATCTTTTATTTTTAGGTAAATAGAGTTTGGCTGCAAACTAATGGGAAGTTCAGGTACTTAAATCCCATTGAATTTAGGAGGAATTGAGCTGCCTAATTCCATACAGGTAGTCCTCAACTTGCAACTGACCATGTTTTCGAGGTTTACCCGTTATGGTAAACTTCCAAAAGATACTTATGAGCCAGGTCCAAAGCCCACCCCCTCACAGTCACATGGCTGCATTTTAGGTGCTTGGCAACCATCTTGCATGTACAGCCATTTGCAGCATCCTGCAGTCACATGACTGCGATTTACAATGTTTTTCCTCTAAAACTGGCATTTACTCCTGGTTTCCAATAAAAACCACCCACAGCAAACAATCAGTTCACTTAATGACTGTAGTGTTATTATTATTATTATTATTTATTATTATTTATTTGATTTATATACCGCCCCCTCTCCCCGAAGGGACTCGGGGCGGTGAACAGCCAATAAAAACACATATACAAGGTACAAAGTATGAGACAACATAAAATATTAAAATTTAAAAACTGAAATACAATATGGCTCTAATAAAATATAAACAAGTATTAAAAAGATTAAAACCCGATTAAAATTTAAAAACCCCTAGGCCAGTCCGGCCTGCCGAAATAAATGCGTTTTGAGCAACCGAGTGTTGGTGTAACCATCACCACAACTAAGATTGTAAAATCGGGAGGAGTCATGTGATGCAGGCTCCATCACAGTCGTAAGTCGAGGACTACCTGTATGCTGCATTGAGGCGTTTGTCATTCCTCCAACAGGTTTAATAGTCTGAATGCTGATTCTAAACTTGGGAAACAAGCTTTCCTTTCCCTTCAGCTTCTATCAACTTCAAATGAAGTATAATGTATGAAGCAAATAGTGTATTTTCTTAATACTGGACGGTGTATGTTCCTTTTGCTTTGTTCATAATGTGCCCATCTGATTCAAACCTTATGTTACTACTTGTCTCATGATAGTATCTATTAAAAGAACCAATGCCATTATCAAATGTTCTTTTACAGCTCTGGCCACTTTATGCTTTCATATTAAGTCTCGCCCTTGGCAAGTGCTGTTGACCTGTTTCCTTACGTTTAAACCTATCCACATCAGACTACATATTTTCTTCTCCCTCCAATTTGCCACTCCTATTCCCCCTCGTGCTGCTTCTATTCTGTGCAAGTTAATTATTTCTCCATTTCTCCTAGAACTGAAAAAGGGGATTAAATCCTCTCCCACCAAACCAGTGGTGGGATTCAATTTTTTTTACTACCGGTTCTGTGGGCATGGCTTGGTGGGCATGACATGGCTTGGTGGACGTGGCTGGGAAAGGATACTGAAAAATCCCATTTCCTCCCCACCACACTAACTTGCTTTTCAGCTCCGTTCTCCTGTGCAGGGCAACAAAAGATGGCCCAGCCAATTAGCTGGGACTTGGGAGGCAGAGAATAGATTGGGAGGGGAGCAGTCAGAGGTGGTATTTGTCGGTTCTCCGAACTACTCAAAATTTCCACTACTGGTTCTCCAGAACAGTTCAGAACCTGCTGAATACAACCTCTGTACCAAACTGATGGCCATTTCCAAATTGCTCATTCTAACTAGTGATATATCTACCGCTAAAAAGAGGCTCTGGCTAAAATCAGCATGCAGACCATCACTCATACGCAATTTTCTGTATAGCAATAGCATTTAGACTTATATACTGCTTCACAGTGCTTTACAGTCCTCTCTAAGTGGTTTACAGAGTCAGCATATTGCCCCCAACAATTTGGGTTCTTATTTTACCTACCTTGGATGGATGGAAGGCTGAGTCAACCTTGAACCTGCTGAGATTTGAACTGACAAATTGTAGTCAGTCAGCAGTCAGCAGAAGTAGCCTACAGTACTGCATTCTAACCCCTGCGCCACCATGGCTCTTATATAAGAGACAAAATAGATAGGTACAGAACTTACTCTTGCATTTGTGTGCTGGAGATGGTGAACATTGTGGCCAGAGTCTAGGGACAAATCAAAGGTGAATTCAGAAAAAAAAAGTATGTGTGATGATTCTAAAAAAATTAATGTAAAATCTCTTTGCACAACCTTAAACAACAGTATGAATGTCTACATAGATATAACAAAGAAGGAAACAAGAATAGAATAGAATAATTTTATTGTCACTTTGAGTATACATTACTCAGCATACATTAAAATCGGCATACAACTCTCAAAGGGTCACCACCTCCAATATACCCTACATAAACATGACAAAATAAATAAATAAAATAAATATATAAATACAAAAATATGCATATACCCACATATATTATATGACACAGAGAAACAACCCAGTTTAGTTTGGATGTATACATGTACATAGCGAGAAAAAAGAATCTTGCGAGTTTACCAGAGGGATGACATAGGGACCAAAGCAGTTAGAGAATCTGGTAGCCCTGCTAGAAATACTTCGAAACCTCCTCCCAGAGGGGAGCAACAGAAAAAGACTGTAAAGTGGGTGTGTGGGGTCTCTAACAATGCTTTGAGCTCTAAGCACATAGTGCTTATAAACAGTATCCTGAATAACAGAAAGTGAGTTTCCTATAATGTTCTCAACTGTCCTTACCACTCTCTTTATGGACTTTCTATCTGAGGCACTGCTGCCACCAGTAGTGATGCAGTTTGTTAAAACCAGACAGTGATGCAGTTTGTTAAAATGCTCTCTATTGTGCCTCTGTAGAAAGTGGCCAGGAGAGAAAGATGTGCCCTCCTCATCCAACACAGGAAATGCAGACGCTGGTTTGCACGTTTCACTAAGTATGACATGTGTAGCGACGTCATCCTTAGTGAACATAGTAAAAATTGCTGCATTTTCTATGTGAATAATTTCAAAAGGTTTTATGTTGACATTTTCTCACTTGATGTCATTAATTGTCTAGAAACTCCCAGAATTGTTAGACAATCCATCTGGATGTAGCTTCGGTATTTAGTAGAACAATTGTATTCTTTGTTACTTTATTTTCTTGACCTTATTCAGATGAACATGAATGAATGAATATCACTTTTTGGTTTGCATATTGTGCTAATCCATCTTACGGTCATGATGTGATGTTTGAACCCAACCAAACAATGTCATGGTTCATGGCATAGCATTATTTACGTATCCAGTTATTTGACTTATATTCCATATTTTTGGGGAGGACTTAAGACAGAATTCACAGCATTCCTTCCTCCAATTTCCACTTACAACAACTACCTGTTGAAATTGTTCGATCTGAAACATGGTGACTGGCTTGGCTCTCCCAGTGGCTAAGAGTAAACCTGAACCTGGATTTTCTCCATCCTAGTCTAGCACCCCAGTATGGTGATATGGTGATCTGTCCAACATACCATGGTTATAATAAACCTTGCCTTGGGAAGGCTGTGAAAACCCATCCATTGAAATAATGGAATTTTGCAATTGGAACATGGTATTTCATCAAATCAGCTGGGAAGGTGGCAGCTGCAACTTTAGTATATAGAAATTGGCAGAGAACAATGGGCGTCAGCTTCTATTAAAGGCCCTGGAAAGCAAACCCAAGCTGCTGTTTGCCTTCTCCAACTATAAAGTATTAAAAAGGAAGATGGCCAAGCTATGGTAGAAAATGATTCCAGCATCAAATGCATCTTTTGATGAGGTTCATACTTAATGCGCGGCCCATTAAGATTGTGCTCAGCTTGATGGTTCACATCCAAGTGTCTTCATATACTTGGGCTGATTTCAGAAAACACAGGGGTGAGAGATAATTGCCAACCACATGCAGGATCTGTTCAAGCTATAATTAACATGCTTCGTTTATTCTAATTGCTTCACTCAGGCTACTTACTGTGTGTTTTAATTGGAAAACAATTTACCAGTACACTCTTAAACTGTAATTCATATTTTATGTGTGTTAACTAGATGATACACCACTACATTTGGATTAAGGAAGACAATCTCAGTACTAAATATAGAAGGAGATATTGACATTCTGTGAACTTTAGTAATTAAATCTCTATGTGGAACCTGCTCAAATGTTCTTTCCATTTCAGCCAAAGCTCTGAGCCTTAGGAATCTTGCATGTCTACATTTGCATTTATTATATACTTTAGAAGTCTTTTAGGATTAAGTTACTCAGAAGAGACTCATCATCATGACTCTTTCCTGGGTCTGGTACCAGGATTTACATCCTGAAATATGTCATACACAATCAGAAAGGTTGTAACTTCAAGCCTCTAATGTGAACCAATATTCAGTCCCTAAGGTATCCTGCAAGCGATAGGTCCAGACATGTTTTTTTCACAGGAAGGCTGCTAGAGAGGGAAGAAAGAGAAAGAAGAGCTGGAAAAAAAGGGAGGGATGAAAAAGAAATGAAGAAATAAGAAAGGCCACAGTGCAGCTTTTGTCTTTTCTACTATCATCTCTCTTTTTCTACTAGGTAGAATGCTAATTTTGTTTGGTCTCCATTTTCTTCTGGGATGTGTGCCCCAACAGCTGAGTGAATATTTAAAAAAATGCTCACCTCTGCTGCCAGATAAGGATAATCCATTGGTCATTTGGAGATAAACATTTGAAATAGTGGCTGGAGTGTTGCCCTTGGGATGAAGAGATGTGAGTTTGATCCAGGGGTGGGCTGCTGGGGGTTCGCAGGGGTTCAGGAGAGCCCCTAACTAAGATTCTGTGCAGTTCGGGGAACTCCCAAATCCCATTCCTGGCTGGCCCCATCCATCCCAACCCTCCCTTCCCAAGAGTTACCATGCAGTACATTTTGGATGCAGGTAAGTGCAGGGTGTGTGCGGAGGCTCGGTGAGGGCAAAAAACGGGCCTCCTGGAAGTTCGGGAAGGCCGGAAATGGGCCTATTTCTGGCTTCCAGAGAGCCACCAGAGGTCGGGGAGAGAAAAAACGCCCCCCTACTGCCATGGTGCAGGAGGCCGACTAGGCCACGCCTGTCATAGCCATGCCCACCCAGCAATCAGGCAGAGAACCCTTTGCTAAAAATTTTGAAGCCCACCCCTGGTTTGATCCCTTGATTAGCTTGAAACTCCCTCAGCTCAGTTATCCAGCAAAAGCAGCAAGCATCTTATAGAGCTATTTTTGCTGTGGAAATATGATAATCTTAAGCAAAGGAAAAGAAGCATGTACTAATTAAGCTCTTGAAGAATCCAAAAGGTGGATTTGCCAGTCTTTTCAAAAAAATAAAGCCAAATGTTTTCTCTCATATTCTATCTAATGGAGGTGACATATTCTGAATCATGAAAGATCAAAGACGTGTAAAGGTGAAGTCTTCTTGGAAATGATTTTGACTTTTGCTAGCTTGATGAAAAACTAACATGATGAAAAGGGTTTGTTTGCTTTCATTGGGAACTTTGGCTCATTTTTTTGTATTCCTAATCTAGCCAATGGGATTTCTAGGCAATCTCCCAATCACAAGTAGGGTTGAAGCTGCTTAGCATTCTGTGATCATCAAAGGGGATCTAATTATTGTCATCTCCTTGGGGAATATAATTCAGTATCTTTTTTTTCCCAGAAAAGGAAGAGTGACATTATATGGAAATTCTAACTCATGGCAAATAAATAAGCAGTAATGGTTTTCAGATTGTACTATTGTTTGGGTTATGCAGAGAAAAAATAAAGGGAAAAATTGATTTGTATGGATTATTCAGATTTCACTTAATTTATATGCACAGATATTCTTGTCATATTAGGAAAGGTTATGCCCAAGGCAGATTTTTATGGATAAACAACTTTGGGGTTCCTGATAGTCTCTTCTTAAACCTGTCTTCAAACTGGATTTCGATTGGAAGACCTTTGTAAAGAGGACATTCAAGTAGATGTTCAGAGGACATTCAAGTAGATGTTCAGAGGACATTCAAGTAGAATCCAGTGTGCTTAATAACTTTAGATGCCTTGAAAACCCGCAACAAAACACTAGAATAAAAACACTAGAATAGTTTTATAAAATAAATCTGCATTAAGAGACAGGCATTTAAAATATAATGGAAAAACAAGTTTTGAGAATATCCAATTGTTAGATAGATTCTGCTGTAGCCAAATTTTAGTTGCTATTTGATAGGTTATTGCCTGGACTAAAATTCATTGGATTAGATAAAATTGAGAGAATCACATTAAATGCCTCACAGTAATGATACTATACTGAGTTATTTCTGAAACAAACTAAATTCTAATTCTAATCTGTATCTCCAAAGTTCTGGAAGTTATGGAGTTAGTTCCCGTCCTTGAAAAACATTATGTCCATTGCATGCCCAAGTTAAAAGTATATTATCTCAAATGGAAGACGAGATGTCTTGTTATTGATGTGTTGTGAATATATTTGATTGCTGTTGAGATTTTTTCTTCTTCTTAAAAATCCATATTGTTTACATTGATTGAATCTTTTAAGTGTTTGGTTAGGTTGGCTAGGTCTCCATAGCATAGTTAATCTCAAGGGTACCAAACAATTTCCATATAGAGTAACAGAAATACTATTACTGAAAATCTCATTCAAAGTCATGTATGATGTCCATCCCATTAACAATGTTTCTAGCAATTGCTGTCTTGGACAGAAGTCAGTAGCTTTATTGGCTTCAAGACGGCATCAGGCACTATGTCCAGGTCAAAATCCCAAACATAGGTGACCAGTTTGATTTATATGATTTCATATAAATCATGACATCGTTCAAAAAATATTGGAAGTTTTGTAAGTTGTGTGATGTCCTGATGAACGCTTTGTCCTTTCATGGATGTCTACGACTTTCTTTCTTTCTTTCTTTCTTTCTTTCTTTCTTTCTTTCTTTCTTTCTTTCTTTCTTTCTTTCTTTCTTTCTTTCTCTAGCTAGCTACTTAATTTTCAGGATCAGCCTTGTATCTCATATTGTTTAGGAAATCTCTCAACTATCACGAGCAGTTTTGAGGAGGTCATGGGAACTGCGCTGGTAACTTCCATTGTTGGACATAGTCCAGTGGTGGGATTCAAAAAGTTTTACCACCAGTTCTGTGGATATGTCTTGGTGGGCATGTCATATCTTGGTGGGCGTGCCTTGGTGGGCATGGCAGGAGGAGGATACTGCAAAATCTCCATACCCTCTAAACCCCTGGGGGAAGGGTTATTGCAAAATCCTGTTCCCTTCCCACCCCACTAACCTGCTTTCCAGCTCCCTTCTCCTGTGCAAAAAAAAGAAGACCTAGCCGATCAGCTGGGACTCAGGAGGCAGAAAATAGATGGGAACGGGGCCAGCTAGAGGTGGTATTTGCTGGTTCACTGAACTACTCAAAATTTCCACTATTGGTTCTCCAGAACTAGTCAGAACCTGCTGAATATCTGATGTAGTCCAATGTGTGGAGTACCCAATATCTAGGTACCCTACATCTAGATATGTGACAATTCCAGTGGTGGAGTGAGGGGATCTACAAAGAGATTGTACAGTTAGAACTTTCATGTGTTTTTTTTTCCAGGCATACTCTACATTCACTCATTGTTCCCACATAAATAGGCATTAGCTACGGGGGAACAATCCATCAAATCTTTCCGACAATGAATGAACAAAATTGGATCCTAAGTACCATTCTTGAATGCAGGCTTCAATAGTATTAGCCAAACGCTGTCATGCATCCCTATACTGAAGCTATTTTTTTCTGACTTTTATTTATCTTCATGCTCAGGAAAGACCTCAAAATAATCTGTGGAGATCACAGGTCATGAACAGCAAGGTATAGAAACTGGGACACAAGGAGTTGTTTATCTGTTCTTACAAATGAGTGTCATGATGCAAGAAGAGAAAATAGGATCTTGGAAGGCAGCAACTGGCATACATAGATGGTTTTGCTGGGCAGAGTTTAGGTTTTCTGGCAAGGGCCTAGATTTATCTTCACAAAAGAGTCCTGGGAAGAGGCATCTTAACAAAGACTCAGAAGAAAGTCTTGGCCAGGCATCTCTCCAATCTCATCTGCAGAGTGCTGAAGTCCAAAAAGGAGAAGGAAGAATATGCAGCCAAGTACTAAGGCCAAGATAATGGAATACAAAAGGAAAAGCAGAAAGCCAAAATGGGAACTAAGCTTTTCACACAAAAACTCCAACAAAGACATTAGTAGATGATACTACTTAAACCTCAGATGTTTCTATGTCAATGAACAGAATATGGGAAATCAAGAGGGAGAATGAGAGACCCTAGATCAGATAGGCAAATAGGATCTGATAGGCATCACTGAAACCTGGCAGGATGCTATTCATGATTGGCCTAGACTCATTGGAAGGCTACAACTTATGCCAGATCAAATAAAAAGGGTGGGGATGTTGCATTGTACATTCCACACACATGCAATACGCATTTGCATAAACATTTAGAAATGGGAGCTTGGAAATCATACTGAACATGTTTGGAAAGAATCATCAGAGAGTTTATTATAAATTGTCTAGTCCAGCAGAAGCTTTGGATGAGATCTTTCTTCATCAGATGACCAGACTTTCCAAGAGGCATGCAATCAACATCTGCTGGAAATCTAACTTGACCAAGAGTGAGAGATCTAACAAATTCTCATCTTCTCTGGTTGACAACTGGTATAGTCCCACAATGAAAGAAGGAACAAGCCACTTTTGTTATCTTGGAGCTTCATTAACAGGGGAAAATTAGTGAAGTAGTGAAGATTACCAGTTGATTCAGGGAATGTGATCCCCTTGAAGGTGTGATATCCAAGAGGGAGAATATTGAGAAGAATTAACGCCTGTCAGCTGGACTTCAGAAGAACAGCTTTTGGTGAATTCTGAAGGAAAGTAGTTTGGAACTAATAACTTGAAATTCTGCAACAGGAACATGTCTAGAAAAGATAGCTTGACCCCTTCCTCTCTGTGGCAGTCCCTCAAATATTGGAAGACTGCTATTATGTCTCCCCTGGTCCTTCTCTTCACTCGACTAGTCAAGCCCTGTTTCTGTAACCTTTCTTCATATGCTTAGTCTCCAGTCCCCTAATCATCCTGGTTGCTCTTCTCTGTACTTTTTCTAGAGTCTCAACATTTTTTTTATAATGTGGTGAACAAAACTGGACACAGTACTCTAGGTGTGATTTATTTATTTATTTATTTCTGAGTTTTATATATCGCCCTTCTCCCGAAGGACTCAGGGTGGTGAACAGCCAACTAAAATACAAGTAGACAAAGTATAAATTATTTAAAAGAGAATTAAACACTAGACTGTCCCAAATCTAAAAACCCCAATTAAAATCAATAAAACTTCATACCCCGTGATCTTACTAAGGCTTTATAGAATGGTATTCCTACCTCACTTGATCTTGATTGTATCCTTCTGTTAATGTAATTTAGGATTGCATTAGCTTTTTTGGCTGCTGCTGCACACTGCTGGCTCATATTTAGCTGGTTGTCCACTAAGACTCAAAGATCCCTCTCACAGTTACTGCTATTGAATAAAAACTGCTATTGAATAAATAATTTTTTTTTTTTTTTTAAAGGACTGGATAACATCTTATTGGAAATAATTGAAATAAATGAGTAATCCAGTCATACAAATGAAAAAGTTTGGATCCCTAAAGCTATTAACTTCTTAAGTGAGCAGAAGCAGCTGGACTAATGATGCTTCCTTCTGAATAGAATTCCAATCTTTCATAACTCTTCAGCTTGACTTGCTGTTTCCCAGATATGGAGTCTCAGTTTTACCAAAACATCTGCAAACTTTGTGATGTGCTGGCAAGCAGGATAAAAAATAGAAGAATCTGGGGTTTTTTATTGTGACATATCTTTTAATGATGTCCACATTTGTACTCCTATTTCAGGACCAGCTGTAGGCTTCCTCCAGGGCAATTTAGTGTTGGCTAAGTTTGCATGGAAATGAGTTATGAGAATCTGTAACATTAGAGATACTTCTAAAAGGATGAACCTTTTAGATAATGGACAAGTTACTGGATAGAACAGCAACAGGAGTATTAGAAAAAAGGCAAGGGAGACTTTGGTGTTGATCTTATGTGATCTTTGAAGGTAGGACTGAGTTCTTAATGTACAAAACCAGTTAAGAATCCTGGATGGTTGGTGGTGAATGGGTGGGTGGTACAGAGAACATTGTGTTGTTCCTCCTTCATAGTTGTTCAGGAAATAACCAAAAATCTCCAACCTCCAACATAAAGGAGCCAGAAAGTCTGTCTGCTTTTTAACTACCTGTGTTTCCACCACAATTTTTACTTTCATCCTTTCTTATCTCAAGTTGCTGCTAGTTTCATTTTATTTATATATATATATATATGTATGGGATTCTACAGGTTCGCACCTATTCGCTAGAATCTGTTGTTAACATTCTAAGCAGTTAGGAGAACCAGTTGTTAGAAGAAAATAATGGCCTAATCCTGTAAGGAAGGCAGGAAGGAAACATTCTGGTGTTGCTTACAGAAACTCCTCTCCATTAACTCTTATACATTCTTGGCAGGACTAGACTTCCTGTCTCTAGAACATCTCTGGAGTTTTTTTCTCTCCTTTGTTGGTACTTTGGTTGTGTGGAGTGACCATTTAAAGTTACAATGGCACTGAAAAAAGTGACTTATGACCATTTTTCACACTTATGACTGTTGCAGCATCCCCATAATCATGAGAGGCCAGGCAAGGAGATGCATGCCTCAATGTGAGTGATGTTGAGTTGGCCACGCCCAGCCAGTCACATGACCACCAAGTCATGCCCACCAACTAAGCCACGCCTACAGAACTGGTTGTTAAAAAAATTGAATCCCACCCTGTATATATATATATATATATATACACACACACATACATGCATACATCTTGCATTAACAAATTAATTATGTTTTCATGTAATACCCAATGTCCCTTAAATTTAGATCTCTCGTTCTGTCCATTTATTTATCACATTTACTGTATGTAGCTGTGCATCTCGCTAAACGTGATTCTTTTCTATGTATATGCATCCTTCTCTTCCATCTAAAAATCTCTTGAAGGGACATCTACGTTGATAAAATTGGATGACTACAATCTGAAGAAAGATTTTATAGAAATAGTGTGTGGCCCAAAGTGAATTAGGTGGTTGATGGCTGAGGAAGACTTTGAACTGAAGTCTTCCTATATTAGTGCCATAGCAAATGGTCTTATTAATATATACTGTATAATATGCAGGATCATAAGCAGTTGGGAAAGTGCCAGCAACTTCAGTGAAGAGTTGCAAAAACCATAAATGAATTGGCATCTAAAGAGACATCAAGACAGCTGATAGAGCTGCTCAAGGCTTTCAAAATTTCAGCTGGGAAACAGGAAACGTATAGCTTGACGTCCATGATGTCAACAGATGTTTTTCCTGAAAAGTTTTCCCATGCAATATGGGTCAAATGTTGACCCATCTTACAAACAGAGATGTCTGAAGGCACTCTTGAGGTCTTTTTTCTACAGACCTTCTCTGTTTGTCTGCGTGTATGTGCATGTGAATGATTACACATCTGGTTCATATTTGATTTGAACAGATGTTTCCATCTTCAAAGCTTGCCCTACGCATTCTTTCTTTAAATCAACACTCCAAAGACAACTTGAAGGTGCTTGGCTTTTCAGAATCAAGAAGAATGTTAAAAACAAACCCCAAGGTTTACTTTAACTTCTGGCTTGTCCACTTTCCTGAACACTCCTAAACACCAACACCTTGTTAACTATGAAGTAACCACCTTCTTGAAACTTCTGGTGATGCCTTCATCGTGTCCATGTGGCAAGCATTGTGGCCTGCAAAAGACTTTTATGTGCAAGCAGTTGTTTGGGTGTCAGGGTTATGCCCAAAAGGGATATCTGCTTGAAGAATTAGTCTAGTTTGTAACTGGCACCATGCTGTCATTATTGATCATGAATCCCATTTATCCAGGTTGGGCTGTGAAAATAGAATAAGCAAGTTTTAACAGGGCAGATTTTAACTCTGCCCACAAAGTCTGATCCACATATTATAGGATTCCTTTGCAAACAACGATGAGCAACAGAGTATGGTGAAAAGAAAGAGGCATCAAATAAGGCAAGTAGATTATCCTCTCTTTAGATTCACTTTCACAGAGAAAAATGAAACTGTCAGGTCAGCTATAAATATTTAGACACAAAGATTGCTTTTCAGGGCACTAGGAAATGGGAACAGTGCTGAGAAACAAGGCCCTGGGAGATAACAACTGGAAAGTAACACATCAATAACAACTGTTATTCAAAGAACACAATCTTTGTGATTGAACTAATGTTTTTGTAGTGTCACCCTCTTTACCTCATCAACATGTATATCAAATATGTTGCTACAGCCAATCAATCTTCATGGTCTTAATTGTCTTAGTGGGATATAAAATTGTTATGGTATTATTGGACAATGCCTTGAGTTGGAGGGAGGAGGCAGGGAGGGAGGAAGAGAGAGAGAGAGAGAGATCTTGCTATACGAGTATTTATATTGTAATTTTATTATTTATTTATTTATTATTTAGATTTCTATACCGCCCTTCTCCCGAAGGACTCAGGGCGGTGTACAGCCAAATCAAATCCCAAAAACAGTACAAAAGTTAAAAAGACATTAAACAGTGGCTGTTTATATTAATAGAACCCACCCCCCAGCTTTAAAACCCAATTAAAACCAAATTTAGGAGACAATTTAAAACTACCTCAGCCCAGGCCAGCCTGCTCAAAGAGCCAGGTCTTCAACGCGCGCCTGAAGGCCCTCAGGTCCATGCCGGTGCGTAGTTCAGGTGGCAGAGCATTCCAGAGGGCAGGGGCCCCCACAGAGAAGGCCCTACTCCCACAGAGAAGGCCCTACCCCCACAGAGAAGGCCCTAATGAGCTTGAATTTCTATAATAGGATTGAATCCCTATATTCTTTTAAGTTTTTCTGGTACTATAATAAACCATCTTTACCTCAACAGAACGGTCTACTGATCTTTGGTTTGAATGATTGTTTGAAGAAATCTGAGAGAGATTTGTCCTACAACAGAAATGCTGAAGAAGTTAGATTAGGTCTGGAGCTGAAAGTACAATTTTGCTCTTGCTTCACTATGATAAAACCCTCTCTGTCTTTGGAGTGAAAGATGGCTTTAGATGACACACTAAAGTCATACTCCAAAATCCAGGTGGAGCCAGGGCAAAACAAAATGTGTTTTCATTCACTTTTTCAAATTTAACATGCACAGTTATTTAATCAAATGCATTGTTGAAGTTGATTTCCTGCCTTTCCTTATTTTTCTCTTCTCTCATTGCAAAGATTTCGGTTTGCTAACAATTTCTGGAAGAGTGAGAAAGGTTATGCCAATGCTATAAGGGTCAGAAGACACGGTTTTGCAGGAGTGTGTTAGACCTGACATGGTGGCTGTTTTGGTGAATTGAATTATGAGTTTTATGTATTTAATTATGGATTTTACTATGCTTTTAAATTTTGTTTCTTGTTTTTAAGTTGCATTCCTTTTCATTGTTTTTATATTTGTTTTAATTGTTTAAGTTAAACCATTTGCTTATCTCATTCAGAGTTTTATGTATGTATGTGTATGTATATATATATATATATATATGATGCGTGACTATATCAATAAATAAGTAATAAATATTTTATTTTACTGCCCTATCCTTTCTAATTAGTTTCACCCACTCTAGTGATCATTTCCATCAGTGATCTGTGGATCCAGTGAAGATCGTGAGATAGGACAGATCCAAATTTCATTTTGAACCCCCACAAAAGCCCAATGAGAAAAAGCCTCCATTAAGTCCATCTTGATGCCAAAGCAGACATTACTATGCAACTACTACAGTTAGTGTGTTTTATTTTCAAAAAACAAACATCGATTTAGGAAATGGTGTGGCATAATGTAGTCTGGATTCCCAGGTGGGAGAGGCTGCATTCCAAAGAGCAAAAAGACAATGAAATTTAGATAATTTGGTTGGGGAGAAAGACAGTTAAGAAGACTCCTCCCTAACAATTCTCAGGATATATCTATAGAGATGCAAATAGTTGCTTTAATTTGGCAAAAGGTCTCTGTCTCCAGGTGAGGAATAGTTAGGAAACTGCTCAGAAGTAACTCTACGTGTCTTTCTTAGTTCTTGGGGCCCGATAGATGGAAGGAAGGAAGATTAGCACATGATGTACAGAGGGAAAAGTGTCACTTTTCCTTCCCTATTTCAGTCATAGTGGAAACTTCCATTTTTCTGCCCCATCTGTTGGGTAATTCGTCCCTATCTGCCACATTGTTTATTTAATGATGGTCCAGAATCCAGGCAAGATCACCAAGTGTCCTACTTTTTATCTCTATTCTGCTGCTACATAAAGGCTTAAAATTGAAACAACAAAGGTTACTGGTTTTGGAACTGTCTGTGAGAATCACCTACAGTGTTGTTTCCAGTGGCTCTAGAAAATTCTATTCTTTTGATAACATACTGGTAGTCCTTGACTTATGACTATAACGAAGCTTACCCATCAAGGTCGTAAGTTGTGATGGTCGTAAAATGGGTCAGCGATGTGATCAACCCAATTTTCTGACCATTTTGGCAGTAATTAAGTAAATGCCACAGTTCTTAAATGAACCATGGGTCCGTTTTGCTCCAAACCATAAGTAAATAGTAGTCATAAAAGTTGTTCATGTGATTGCAGGATGCTGCAAATGTGCTGCAAAAACAACCTAGTTGCTAAGATCCTGTGTTGTGGGGGGGGGGGGGAACTGTCAGAATTTCAGAACTGAGACATAAGTACCTCTGGGAAGGTATAGTGTAACTTTGAACAGTCATTAAGCAATCAGCTATAAGTTGAGGGCTACCTATAGATATAGATAATATTAATTCTTGCCTATTGTTCATCTCTTTCTCCCTGCTTCTGCATTCTTTTCATCTCATCTTTTGCCAGTTAACTGTTTGGATGTTTGCAATTCTTAATAAACAAACATTAAACTGCATTTTTGTTAGCTGAGATGAGTGATGCAATGTGATTGACTGGAAGTGCATTGGGCTCAAATGAATTTGGAAATCACCCACAAAAATTTCCAACACCATCTTGCTATTAGACATTGGAGAGAGAAGTTAACAATGGAAAGTTTCTCTCCAATGGTGAAGGACAGATTAGGCTGACCATTGAAACTCCTTTGGCAAAATCATGAAAAAGTCTCATTAATTGCGATAGAACTGTTAAAACCCAGTCATGCTTAGTGACCCATTTCTCACACGCTGAGTAGTAAAACTTGTTAATTCATCCTCTCAGGTTCCCGTTGATTGATTGATCCCTTCTGTTTTGTGACATTTTTCACAGACAGATATGAAGTAAGCCTATAAAACCATTACAAATATTGGATAGATCGGAGACAGACTAAGGATAGATGATTATTAAATATAGAACATAAATAGAATAAGAATATAGTTATGTATAAACTATCACTATCGCACAAATGATTGCTATATGATAATGCACCACAAACAGTTGTTATTGAATTATATACTTTTTAATGTTTTTTTTGTAATAAAATTCAACAAAGTTTTCTTAAAAAAAAAAACCATTCCAAATATTTAGGACCTCTTCAGATATAATGAAGCTTAGCTATCAACTTCAACATTTCCCCTTGAGTAGTTATTGACTTCACAGTCCCACAAAAGAATACTGAAGAGCTACTGTAAAATCTTGCAAATGAAAGGAAAGAGACTTTGCTCCATATTTGGATGTTTAGATGTGCCAAATTGCACAACAATGCCACCAGTTTTCAAAATACAATATAGTAATTCAATTATTCTGGAAAAAAAATTCACAATGCCATGGAGTATGACAATCAGTACAAAAGTACCAAAACCAAAGTCCCTGGATTAAAAATTTTGATAGTTGCCCCCCACACTTCCAGTCATGTGGCCAAGTCATGTTGCCCCCCTCCCAGTCATCGGGCACTTAGCAACTAGCCACATTTGCATCTGTTAACAGAATAACAGAGTTGGAAGGGACCTAGGAGGTCTTCTAGTCCAACCTCTACTCAGGCAGGAAACAGGCAGGAGACAAATGGTTGTCCGGTCTCTTCTTAAAAACTTCCAGTGTTGGAGCATCCAACTTCTGGAGACAAGTTGTTCCACTGGTTAATTGTCTGATTAACGGTCAGGAAATTTCTCCTTAGTTCTCTCCTTGCAGCAGCTTGCTCCATGTAACCATGTTTTATGACAATTTTGTTCAAAACCAGCATTATTTCTGGTTTTCAGCAAAACTGCACTCATAGCAAACATTAGTTTGCTTAATGACCTTGGCGTTCACTCAAACACTGCAGCATTCACTTAAAAAACAACCATAAAAAAGATCATAAAATTGAGTTGGACATGTAAACAATCCGTTTTCTACTGTCACAACTTAGAACCATAATAAACAGACATCATTATGGTTGAAAGTCAAGGACTACCTATAATAGGTATATAATACAAAGCAACATGAATACCGAAGAAATACTAAACCTCATCTCAAAATCAAATTAATATTATCTTCCCAGAACGTCATCACTTTAGGACATTGCAAAATCATACATTTTAATGGAACTTTGTTTTCAATGTCTTTTCAACAGCATGCAGATAAAAGTATTTTTGCACTTTTATTAGATGTACATTATAAAAGATTGGGCCTCTAAGATTGCTAGAACTTCCAAACAGTTATACAAGGCAATTCTTCACTAGTCTAAGCGTCCTTTGCCTGAAACAGATGGCGAGAGGGCTAACAACCAAGTCTGAGCTGTTTTGGCTGGTTGGTTTCAGAGCCCAACATTTCAAAATCTAAAAGCAGCCCGAAAATTGGCCAGACTGAATTCAACATCTTGCCGACACCTAACAGGGTAAACTTTTATAATTTACTTTCTGATGTCATTTGTTTAAACTGGAAATCAAAGGGGGGTTTTGGAGAGTGGGGGAGTCTCTTTTCTTTTTAAACATGAGGTCATGCAAGATAAAAGTTACAGACAATTGCCCACGGTAGGTAGAAATAATAATGGGCAGCCGCAGCAGGAATCTTCCCCAAGAATCACACAATTGATTGGTGAAGCAATCAATCATCTTTATTTCCTAACATGTCAGCAGCCCTTTATCAAAGATAGCTCCTTTCAGAGGCTCTAATAGTGGAATGCAAACAAGACTTCAAAGGCCATTGGCCCCGTGACAAACAGAGGAGCAAAGTTTGTCTGAAAGCAATATTTCTCATCCATGGATGTGTCAGAAATCCACGCTTACCGATAAACTCAGAAGTCATATCTGAACATCCATTTGGAAACTATACATCAACACTGAGATTTGCACAGAATGTGGCAAGTCCCCTGCCTGTTAAAATTCTTTTTTTAGGACAGAGTTCTGATTTGTTAAATCTAGTCTGCTTTAAAAATTTATGAATAAATTAAAATTATGAGTAAATTATTTGAGAGCAATATGGGGTCATATGGGGTTGGCACAGGCTTTATATAACCTTTAGGAGCAGGAAAGAAAAGGCTTCGGTTAAAGAAAAATAAAATAACAATAAAAACTTTGCATGCTTGCAACAGACCGTTTTTCCCCAGGGCTTCTGGGTAGCAGAAAGGGTTCATACAACATTGCTGAACACATGGTTATCCTAAAAAGTTTCACATAAATGCAGCTAATCTTCAATGAATCTGTAAGCAGTTCAAACTATGTATGTATGTTTGTATGTATGTATGTATGTATATGTATACGCATATGTATATATATAAAGCCAACAGACCTGTCAGTCACTGTATTAACCTTGTAGACAAAGTACAAACACATTCACAATTTTATATAGAGAGATGAATACAAATACATGTATTCATCTAGGCCAGGAGTGTCAAACTGGATTTTTTGAGGGCCAGATCAGCATTGTAGTTGTCCTCTGCGGGCTGCCGGGAGGGGAGGGTGGGGAGACATGATGAATATCTCCTTCAGCATGCTGCTGACCAAATGGGGTTCAGTGGGCCCCCCGTGCCCCATTTTTGGCCTGGATGACCTCCTGCAGCACTTTGCTGGCTAAAAAGGGGCGTGAGGGGCTTGCGTGTGGCCTCGCACATCGTTTTTGCTAGCAGAGCCACTGCAAGCCGATCCTTTACTATTTTCAGGCCAGCCCTATGGCCCAGATTTAAGCACACCCCACAGGCTGGATCTGGCTCACAGGCCTTCAATTTGACACTCCTGATCTAGGCATTTCAGTGATTAGCTGGCCTAGACAATGATACATTCAGAAGATATTCTCCACTGATTTAAGTAACTGGGCAAGTTCACCAAGGGAAAATCATCCTTACAAATAACAATGATATACACATCCGCAACTATTGTTGAGAAATGATGGAAGGGTTAAAGCACAAAAGGAAGGCAGTAAGAATTAGATAAATTTCTCCTAAACAAACTAACAGTTGGGTATGACACATAGGTGTACTGAATAATTAGTTAACTTACTATGGTAAAAAACCTGATATTAGCTTTATCCCTGTTAAATGATGTTAAATCTTCTAAATACCAGAATATTTACTTAGAGATGTAAAAATCCAGCTTCTAAGGCTAGTTAAAGGAAGAAAAATCCAGAGAAATAAAATTTTGTTCTTTTGGTACACTGCCATTTTTGATATCACATTTGTGCCCACTGCTTATTTTGTATAGAGATTAGGTAATTTCTCCATTATAAAGGGTTGCGGTGCAAATGATGACATAAGCAACATGAAGAACAAGAATTTATTGCTATAGTTGGTGCGTAGGTGCCAGCATTAGTACATATAATAATGTTGTTAAATAGCCATGTTGGCATCTTAGTCTCCTGCAGAGTTAGATTCCTATGTCTGAAATGAAAATGTAGTTGTTGAAGGTAGGCTGTGTAGATCATTAATGGTTGATGATGGCTTCTCTTCTGTTCTTCATGCAAGAGATCAAGTCTTAAAATCATTGTGATCCTACTAATCTGTTATTTATTTTCATTGGGCAGGTTCTGTACTTTAAGCATTGTGTAGTCTGACTCTATTGGTTGTATGCTTTTGCTGAATGGAACTGAACAAATGCAATTGTATTACAAGGTCTGGCTGTAAATGATGGGTTTTATGGTGTGTTCTAGGCTAGGGGAAAGCTGGTAGCTGGGTCTGTCAGTTTATTTCTTAAGTAAATCCACTCTTAATAATTTCAGTCATTTCAGCAATTTAATTTATTTCAAGGTCTGATCTAGGCTCAGGCAGATGATAGGAAGATAACAATTGTATCAGGAACTCTTGTCCAAAAGTCCACATAAGAAGATATTATCAACATATCTCCTCTAGAGAAGCGATTTGTGGTTGAGCAGCTTTTTCAACCTGATCTCCTTTAAGATCAAGCATGGTGGCCAATAGTGATACTTACTGAAAGTTCTGCAAATCACTGTCCTACCAATTTGTGAAAAAATTAGTTTTTATTATTGTAGTACAAAAGTGTGCTCCAAATTATTCCTTAAATATTTTGTCAACATTTTTATGAAGAAAAGAATAATGAAATGTCATTTCTTAGAAGACAAGAGGCATGTTTATGAGCTCTACTAATTAAAACCTACCTCTGTGAAAAGTAATAGCATATTGTCCAGTTAAAAAAACTTACTAAAATATTTGCTTTAGAATAATATATTAACTGTTAATAATAAATAAGTTTCCTGGATACCATACTTTTTCCTACCAAAAGTTACTAATTCAGGACTAATATACAAATTCAATCTACATTTCCAAATGTTACCTTTGGTCCAGAAAATGTCAGTTCAGGGAGAGACAGCCTCAAAAGTGTTGCCAGTACTACTCAGAAATGGTAAGAATTCTAGAACACCACCTTAGACGTGAGTAAACTTTAATTAATTCCTGAAGATCTACAAATAATAGGTACAAATTTGGATATAATCAACATCAGCAATAAATACACATTATTATTATTATTGATTTCTAAAAGTTGTGTTGCATTTTACTTCTAGAAGTTCAAGGTATACCATACACAGTGCTTCCTTTTCTAATTTTTCCCAATTACCCTGAGATCAATATAGCATTAATAAATAATTGTTGTCCTACCATTGGATTGTCACCCAATTAGTTTTTCAGGTGACAGTGTTCTTAAGCTTGAATCTCTGCAGTCTTAACTCAACTCTTTGACTATTACAACATACTGGCTCTGGAAAGACAAAGGAATATTTGCCTGACCTTGTAGGATTTCACAATAGACAACACCTTCTTCAGAATTATCATGTCTTAGCTGGTAAGAACAAGAGACATTGAGTGCTTCTGAATGGAATCCTGTTGTGCAAGCAAGTTTACTTGGCCAAGGACTTCTTCAGCTATCTGCAACTTAAATCCATGAGGATTTAAAGATAAGTACCAACACTTTGAATTTTGCTCAGAAGTGGTAGTCAATGAAGTTTATTTTGAAGCTACAAGAATATGTTCCTACCACTTGTATCAATTAGCAATGGCAGCTGTTCTTGGGGTCAGCTGAAACTTCTGAAAAGTTTTCAAAGGCAGGGCCATATAGAATGCAGCTCAATAATCTAATTCTCCTGCACATCAGTAGTTATGAATTATAACATCTAAGACTCAGAAATGGTATCCATTGGATAAAGGAATTTGTCATGACTGATCCTGCGGCCCTTGTCTAGTAAGATATTCATGAAACTCGTGCAAGCACCCATTACTTGCTTAGTCCCAGTGCAAACGTAATTGCAGCTGGAAAGATTTGACAGCTCCAATGATTGATAGCATGGGAGGAAACATTTTTTTTCTCCTTTTTCCAAAATATCATTGCCAAAGAAGCACTTCCTTGAAACAAGCCATCTGGATCCCTCATGATCTACGATTAAACAGCAGTGCATACGTTGCATGAAAAATAGTATCCAAGAAGTTTTATTAACATACTTAGCTATGATATATCTCTCAACTGGAAAGCGGAGATGAGCAGAATATGGACAAATTTAATAAAATTTATTGTATAATGCTACATCAAGGGATGAATGTATAGTTTGATTTTACTTATGCTGTCATTTTGACCATGAAATGTGAAAGGATCAATTGGTTTTCTTATAATCCTTATTAGTGTCTTAAACTGTAATGCTTTCAAAATCACCCAAATTGCAGGGATTCAGTGTTCTTTTATTACTTGAATTTCTTCAGCTACCCTTTCAATTTTGGCTCAGTTCTTAAGAGGTAGATAGATAGCTTAGTATTCATCGTTAATTGGTTCTGGGAGGCATGATGAGTACCTAAAATGTTGTTGGTTTGATCTCCCAGCTTGGTGATTGGGTTGCAAATGTTTCATCCCTGTTCAAGGAGACAACTTCAATGTGCTTTGGATTGTGCTCCCCCAGACAAGCACAGTCCAAAGCGCACTGACGATGTCTCCTCAAATGGGGATGAAACATTTGTAACCAAATTGCCAAGCTCGAAGCTCAAACCAACAACATAACTACCAACCTTTCGGTACCAAAAATGATCAGCACCAAACAAATTTCTCTTCTAAGAATAATGTAGTGAGTCTCAAGGTGTCAACAAGTTCTAGTTTGTACACTGCGTACCAAATAAATAACAACAAAATATTTGTGTTAAAATGCATCAAGTACCAAATTTGATGAATTTCAAAGCAGTTGAGGGTCAAGGTACCATGTAATAGTAAAACCTAATACAAACTAAATTTAGAGAAAGAAAGAGAAGATATGGTAGTTGAAAGAAGATAGTATGTTGTGCAGTTCATCTTCAGAAATGGTGGTGGTTTTGAAGTCCCAGTACGGTAGCGCAAAGTCTAATACAGTGGAGCTACTGGAAGTCCATTGTTGTACTAACTGTGAGTGTTATTTTGGGTTGCTGTTCAGTTTTCTATCAATTTTGGGTGGCAAATGTTTTCAAGCTTTTGGAGTTTCATTGCCTCAGGCTTGCCAGCAGGTTCTGTCATCCATTGCAGCTTCTAGTTCTAGTTGGCTGTATGTCACAGTGGAGTAAGGTTACTTAGTGTTTTGTAGTGCTTGTGTGGCCAATCTCAAGGTCTCTTCCCAGACTCCAGTACACTACAGATCAACTGGAGAGACATATGGCAGTCATCCATTTTGATGATGTGTCCTGCGCATCTCATCTGGACTCTGATCTTCAGGGACTCAATGCTGGTCGATTCCACATGATCCAAAACCTCCAGGATGGAGACACAATCTTGCCAACAGTTGTGAGGAAGGGATCAGAGAGTGCACATGTAAAATTTCTCCAGTTGTTTGATGTGCCTTTAATATAGAGTCCATGACTCACATCCATGTAGGAGGCAACAGATAAGTACAACTCTATAGACTTTTAGCTTTGTAGAGATACGAATGTTATAACCATACATTGCAATGACTTACCTGTCAATGAATACTTCAGCTTCAACCATAACAACACAAGAGTACACAATAGATACAAACTCAAGGTTAACCGCACCAAACTTGATTGCAGGAAATACGACTTTAGCAACAGAGTGGTCAATGTCTGGAATACTCTACCTGACTCTTTGGTTTCTTCCCCAAACTCCAAAAACTTTAACCTTAGACTGTCTACTGTTGACCTCACCCCTTTCCTAAGAGGTCTGTAGGGGGTGTGCATAAGCACACCAACTTGCCTACCATCCCTGTCCTATTGTTTCTTTTATTTTTCTTATATGTACCCATTTCATGTATTCATAACTATGTATATACTTATACCTATTATCTTGTAAGCAATTGACAAATCAAATAAATAAATAAATAAAATGTTGTGTTGATTGAGCACTCTAGTGCACAGCCATTCCAGTGCCTAGCTGTCCTTGCTGATTCTGAAGTCAATTTCTTTGCCCAAAGACCCATCACTCAAGATGATGCTTCCCAAATATTTAAAGCTATTTTTGTCAGATTGTGTTTTCAACAGTGACTTTTGGTTCTATAGACTTGGTATTTGGTGTGGGCTGGTAAAAGTACTTTATAAAAAGTACAAGGAAAAAGAGAGAGAAGAAAGAGAAGAAAGAGAAAAGTAGGAATATAATAAGGAAAGAGAAATACATAAAGAAGTAACTTATAACTTTCATCACAGCAAGTATTAATAATATTAGTAAATTATCTCCTTCTCTTAAAGTACATCAAACAATATCTTCTTCCCATATTCTAATTATTTTTAACACCAACATGGTTATCTGTATCAATTCTCAAAGGGCTGACTAGTTGGCAATGGGCAGGGAATATGCTATATTTTCTGTTAAATTAAACCAGTGCTTTCCAAACATATTCCTTCATTACCTAAAACAGCTTATCAGAAAGTCTGTTTTATTAATATAGGTATAACTGCACAGTAAAACATATGGATTTATGTTATTCAGAGAAAAATCACTTTTACCCAATTTTGGGTAATTTAGCCATGTTTGGGAAGCACTGAAGTCAACAATGAAAATTTTTAGGGAACTGAACTTGTCTCCCTAAAGCTGGGCTATAACAAGGTATAGCTGGTGAGCTGTAAATGCTTGCTAGATTTCTATCTTTTCAGATTGGCAGCTTTGAGGGGGACCCAATTGTGGATCAGGCATTGAATTGGAGTTGGTGAAAGATGAAGGTGATACTTTTTCTGATAACCAATTCAGAAATGTCTCAATTTGACCATGGTTCGACTTCATGTCAATGTTCACACATCATACCAGACAGGTCTTCAGAAGGCAAAATCATGAAACTGAATCTCACTTACTTTGCCCATGTCATGCAGGGGAATTCATTGGAGAAAGCAATTATGCTTGGAAGACTTAGTGGTAAAAGGAAACCAGGTTGCCAAAGAACATAGTGGCTGGATACCATCAAAGCTGACACCAGCCAGAAGGTAGAACAACTCAAAGAAGCAATGCAAGATTGGAAGTGGTGGAGAGACCTGGCCCATAGAATCACCAAGAGTTGGATATGACTGAATAGATAACCATCTCCTCCTCCTCCTCCACATCATCATGCTCATAACCATCATCATCATCATCATGTCAATTTCATGATGGAGGCCTGTAGGGATGGACAATTGCCAAAGGAGAATTCTATAGGGAAGATTTTTAAAATCAATTTTGAAATTAGCTCCAGACAAAGTGCATTTTGGGGTTTTTATTTTTAGGTTTTCTCTTTAAAAGCCTTAAACCTTTTTAGACATATGTAAAGGTCCTAAATGTTTTGAAAGTGAAATGTAATTAGGGAAGCGGTTTTGTCAAATGTACTTTTAAAAGCTTTTCTTTGAACGTTTGTAGAAATATTTCACTTTCTTTTTAAAGGTAAGCTGAATATGAGACCAGGACAAATATAGAGGGTAGGAAACATGTTTCCAATATAGGGCCAGTTGGAAAAACGATGTCTGCACATATTTTAAAATTTATATTAACAAATATAATCCTTTAAGGGGCATACAGGCAATAATTAATATATATCTATAAAGGAGTTTTAGTATAAAGTAATACATAGGAAATAATACTGTATATATTATATATTATTATAATACATTTTGTATAAGGTCTTCAAAAATAAACATGCCAATAAAAATAATGCAGGTCAGCACAAGAACATTCATGACGGGTCTAAAATCAAAAAGAAAGAAAGAAAGAGGGAGGGCAACCACACCTGGTTTTTAACTATTTTTGGGATCCTACAAAGTCTGAGAGTCAAGTCAATGTATTTCTAACTCAGCTGCAATATCTCTGAATCTGTGGTGAAACTAATGGAATGGGTTGTCTCTTTTTGGAAAACATTCAGTTCTGCAGAGTTTGTGGGAAGTCTGTCTACTTTTGCTATGTATCTCACTCATGGGTTCAGACTTTTTGAGGGAAAAATTGACTTGATGTTTGTTTCTACTCAGCCTCACAAGGACTGTTGCAGGTTTTTTGTTTGTTTATTTATTTTACACACAAGTGACTGAACCAACCCATATACTACTTACTGTATATAGAGAGCATAAAGAGGGTGGGAGGAAGACAATTTATGCTATTTTCCTTTCTTGTGGAGAATGGGTGAGAATAATATTGTTAGTGCAAAACAAGTGGTCATTCAAGAACAGGACAATGATTTTGCATCTTTTAGCATTTGCAAGTTTTGTCAAAAACTTCAAGTCAAAAGTACTTTTGAGAGACTAGTGGAGGAAATAAGGAGTAGTAGGGAGGGTGGAAGTGTCTATTTGATTTATATCCTCAGCAAAAATGTTAATGCCTGATTATCTCCTAGGAGATTCATTGCTTCCTACTAAGTTCCCATTTTTTAAAAAATAATTTTTAAATTGATATTAATCTCCCAAATCTTTATTATGTCACATCAGGATAGAAATGATAATTTTAAAAGTGAATACATTACTCACAGTATTTGTTTGTTTGATTGGCAAAAATTGCTTTGATAAATAGGGGAAACAAAAGAAAAGGTAGAGTAGTATGTGAGAATGACCTTGGGAAACAGGATGAATTGCTACAGACCAGACAACCCGGTCTGTAATAGCAATAGGATTTTGACTTATATACCACTCCATAATGCTGTACAACACTCTCTAAGCAGTTTACAGAATCAGCATATTGCCCCCAACAATCTGTGTCTTCAGTTTTACTGACCTCAGAAGGATGAAAGTTTGATTCAACCTTGAGCAGGTCAGGATCAAACCCCTGGCAGTGGGCAGAGTTAGCCTGCAATGCTGCATTCCAATCATTGCACCACCAGGGCTCTTTAAAAGGCATTTCACCACAATAGGAAGGGAGGCAGAAGAAAGGTTTCAGAAGAAATCATCCCTAATTTTCTGGATAGTAAAAGGAAAGGAAGGCAGAAATATTTTGAATCTTACAAGACTGATGTTAGTCCAGGCAAGAAGCACACCCAGAAGTACCAGCTCTACCTTTGTTGTAAGGTTACATGAACAAATCTCCTAAGATCCAAATTATTTTTCTTTCTTTTCCTGTTACTCCACCACTACAAAAGGGAAAGAAAAAATAGAAGAAAACAGAAAAAAAAAGAAGCAGAAGAAAAATAAAACATATTTTTTACAATAATTTCACACTAGCTTGAATTTAACTAGAATTTAAACCTTGACCACATGAAAAATATATCATTTTTTCCATTGTTTGTAAATAAACAGCAAACACATATCTACGATGTAGGTCTACAAAACTGGGATAAGATTCTTATCACTGTAAAAATAAGTCCCCTCTTCCACTACACTCATACATAGATATATTTCAGTTTGAAAATTTCATCCAAAACTACATCCACGTTTTAAAGGCATATTATTTCCAGCCTTATAACAAATTCATGAACATCAGATCAAACCAAAACAGTAATGGAACAAGTTCTTATTGTAAGTGTGTTTCCCATAGAAGAGAATATTTTAGCTCAGGATTGAACTGTGGAATCCTATGTGCTCTATGAGCCTGGTGGTTTTGTTGCCCTGAATGTGTTATCTAGCTGGGTAATGAAATAGCCAACATCAGAGAGTACCAAGGACACCATTATAACAGTGTTTCTTCTATTGTTTTACACAGCCAATCCTTCAGAAATACTTTCCAAGGTATCTAATAAACATGAAAAATAATCTTTACTGAATAAATCTCAAGTTCATAGAAATATTTTTTAAACATTTTTGGAGACTCTTAACCTTAGATTTCACATGATAGGATACTCCTGTTTTGTCTTCTTGTCTCTTAGCTGGCATGTCTCTTCAGAGCCTCTGTCCTGCTTTCCATCCATATTTTCCACATATATGGATGGCTCTGTCCACTCATTTCACAAATCCTGAATTCTCTGGTAATTAGCCAAGCCTAAGTAAGGCCTGATCATAGAAGGTCCCAGGATAATCTGCTTATACCAGCTGCCTAGGAGTTTCCATTTTCAAGATCAGGACACCAGGATCAACAGCTACAAATCTCTCTGTATCTTATCATTCTATACATATTTATGCAATCTATCTAACATTTCATTATCTTATCTTATGTCTGCCACATATTGAAAAGATCTTCATTTTTATTTGCATTTCCAATGTGAGTTGAAAGACTTCAGCTTGTATTCATTATAAGAAATACATTTATTCTGGGCTGGAAAGAAAAGAAAATTGGTATGATATAACTTAATGCTATCTAAGTAGTGAAATTCCAGATTTTAGATCTATATTTTCATGAAGGCAGCATAACTCCAATACTTTGTTCCAAAGTTCTTAAAGCTAATGACAATCCAATGTTAACAGTGGATGCAACACATTTTTAAAATCCTGGTAGTAATTACAAGGTTGCAGATAATGCTAATCCGTCTGGACCAAATTCTTAAATCAAAGCATACTTTAATACCGTCCTTCTGCAAATTTAGAGAATTCACATTCCTTTTGCAGCAACCCATATGATTTAGAGCTTGATTAGCAATAAGGTGTCTAAAATAGTACCAAGTCTATTAACATTAGCCTATGAATACCCCTACAAAGAAAGAGGATTTACCTGAGAATTTCAAACTTGGATTACTCTAAAACAGGGGTGTCAAACTCAAGGCCCGTGGGCCAGATATGGTCCCTGAGGTGCTTAGAACTGGCCTACAGGGCCACCCTGGAAACAGCAAGAGACCGGCCTGCAGTGCCTCTGCCAGCGAAAATGGAGCTTGGGAGGGTCGCAGAGGATTGCAGGAAGCAGTCACAGCCAGAAACGGAGCTCAGGAGCCCATTTCACTGGCACGCCAGGCTACACCCACCCCAGCCTCCCAAGGTCAAACACAACCCTGATGTGGCTCTTAATGAACTCTAGTTTGACATCCCTGCTTGAGGAAGGACTGTACCAGTGGTGGGATTCAAATTTTTTTACTACCAGTTCAGTGGGCGTGGCTTGGATGGGCGTGACAAAGGACAGATACTGTAAAATTTCCAGTCAGAGGTGGTATTTGCTGGTTCTCCGAACTACTCAGAATTTCCGTACCGCTTCTCCAGAACTGGTCAGAACCTGCTGAATACCACCTCTGGACAAGGTCCCACCTTCATTTCCTGGCATATTTGAGTGACAGGTATATCCAAAACGTTGAAGTGATATTGCCGATGAGTACAAACACATTTTTAAAAGATGGAAATCTTTTAAAGATTTTGAAGTTTGTACTCTTACACCAGAATCAACAGGCCAGGTTTAACTTTAACTCTTTCAGGGTTTCTCTATTCACCAGCAATTTATTTAAGAATGTGTGTGTGGCCCTTTAAAACAAAAATTTTCACAGGTTAGTAAATTGTGAAATAGCATAGCAATCAACGCTATACAATTTTTAAGCCTAAAAAAATTAAATTAAAACATAAAGGTCAGTACAGATGTGGCAAACATACTAAAAATAAATCATGCTTAATTTTCAAAATGAATATATATTCAGTCCTCCAGCACTGAGTCTTGGATTCACGTGTCTACTCAGATCAAAATAAATCCAAATGGGCAACATTCAATCAATGTATCTGGTTAAATCGAAGCTAGGAGTTTTTAATTTAGACATGTGCTGGTTTGACTTATGTAAGCAGTGCACGGTGGTTTAATTTATACATTTTATATTTTATTTAATTGCAACTTAATTCACAATTTACTTGTATAATTTTAACTTAGAAACAAGCATATTGTTCGGCATCTTTTACAATCATAAAAATCCAGATTTTTGTCAATGCACTTCAGATTCCTCATAAATCAAAATCATGGCATTATGTCATTACAATGTCCCCCCGTCCCCTCCCCCCCAACAGTGGAAGAATTATAGGCAGGTTTGCTAAAGAATGATATTTGTCAATGGCTTTAAAAAGCAATGTAGCCTACCCGGTTCTTTCAGCCTGGATTGGCACATTGGCAGTTCTGAAGCTGATTTGTGGATAATCTTGCAAAAGTGGCTATTACAGGAAACCAATTTCTTGAAACACTACTATGGGGTATAGATACAGTTAAGGACAAAACACCCATTCACCAGAAAGCTGTGTGTGCCACCCCTTCTCCCTCCTTTCCCTTGGATGCCCTGTATAACTTCTTCTTACCTTTGTCATTTTTCCAGGCAGGTGGCCCAGTGCCAGCCTAAACACTAAGCTTTAGCAACCCATCATTTTTTTAAAAAGAAAACTCACGCAAAGGCATTCTTGGAAATAAGGATGCCAAGGGTGATATTTGCAGACACATTGGCACCCTCGAGATGCCACATTAGGGACCTTGGTTCAAACATATTCTGTAGGCTGTCCTAAATAGGGTACTTGCACTGGGGTTTTTCTCTGAATACTTCTCTTCGCAGCTTCTCCTATTCTGGATGGAAAACCCCACACATATCTGGAAAGGTGTATGTCCGCCTTTGGGCATAATATAAAGAGCTGTTTCCCTTCTCAGTTTCCATTTCTTTTTTCTTTTTTTTTTAATATGCTTTCAGAAGGCATCACCCTCACCTCAATGTAGGCACAGTTGCTGTATGAACTTGTTTTTGTTTCAAGCTGGCATCTTGTGGATATCGATAAACAATTCTTAAGGTGAAGAATGGAGAATTGAAACTGCTGGGCAACACAGATTCAAGTTCAAGTCTATCATGTCAAGATAATTTTGGATAAGAAGATGAAGAGGGCAAGAAAAACAAGTGTCCATCTCTACTTTCTTGTTTGCTTTCTGTGTCTTTTAACCATGGGAAGAGAAGAGGATCTGCCTCACTATAACTCTTGGCAATTTACTGCATTGCATCCTGGTAGCTTTGTGTGTGTGTGTGCGTGTGTGTCCTGATGTATATAGACTAGGAAAATCAAGATCTTCCCAATCACATGCTTAACACATAGGTGGGTCTGGAGATAGTTCTGTTCTATATCCACAAGTTTCCTCAGTTATTGAAACCAGGAAGAGTTATGCCTTGGCAACTTGGCAGAAACTAGAGTTGTGTCTTGGCAGACTTTATATGACTTTACTGTTTTATTTGTAAATTGCCCAGAGGCACACAAGTATATAGTAATTAGATAGATGAATGGATGAATAGATATAGATCAGGGCAGGGATGGGATCTGACCAGTATAACTACCAGTTCTGTTGCTCTGCGTCATGCATGCGCAAGTTGCGCAAGTCACGCAAGTGCAATTTACAACCTGCTGAGCTGCCCAGACAGCTGAGCAGCGCTGCGTGCAGGTGCACAGTGGTTGGAAAAGCCCCTTTTTCCTGCTTTTTCAACCACAGCTATGCCGCACAAAGCAGCTGCGGTTGAAAAAGCAGGAAATAAAGGACGGGTAACAGCCCAGGCGTTTCTTCCCCAAACCCCAAAATCTTCAACATTAGACTGTCTACTATTGACCTCACCCTTTTCCTAAGAGGTCTGTAGGGGGCGTGCATAAGTGCACCAAAACATGCCTACCGCCCCTGTCCTATTGTTTCTTTTTTTTCTTATTCGTATCCATTTCATGTATTTATAATCATGTTTATACTTATATCTGTTATCTAATAATTGTTTGACAAAATAAATAAAATAAATAAAACAGCAGCAGACACAGAATCGGTTCTGTGTCTGCTGCTCTTCAGAGCTACTGGTTTTATAGAGCCGGACAGAACCGGTAGAATCTCACCCCTGGATCAGGGATGTTAAGCTCAAGGCCCGTGGGCCGGATTTGACCTGTGATGTGATCGTATCCAGCCCACGATGTGGTTGCATCTGGCCCACAAAGTCGTCCTGATCTACCCAGTGCAAAGAGGAAAGATCAAGCCAGTGTGGCTTCAGCCTGTCTACCCAATGTGAAGAGGAAACATGCCAGCAGTTTGGAGAGTGGCATCAAGCTGGTCACACTCACCCAGTTGGCCATGCCTACCCAGTTGGCCATGCCCAACTGGCCCTCCAAGGTCAACCACACCCCTGATGCGGCCTTCAATGAAATTGAGTTTGACACCCCTGATATAAATACTGTAGATATGGATACATATGGATGGATGGATGGATGATAGATGGATGGATTAAACTTCTAGAAAATCCTTAGGTAATCTCCTGGCACATGGACACATATGCTACTGCTGAGAGTATCAGGAAAAATGATGTATCCCAGGGATTAAATTAATGTACTGAAAAAAGAAAAAGAAAACAGGACAGTTTTGAGAAGAATCACTATTCTTTCTTGGTTCAGAGAAAAGGGGAAATTCAAAAAGACTTTACTTTGAGGCTAATCATACAAAGATATACAAAGATATGTGGTTTTGCAGTGATTAGAATGGAATATTACAGGCTGACTCTGACTGGCTCAAGGTTGACTCAGCCTCCCATCCTTCCAAGATTGATAAAATGAGGACCTGGACGTTGGGGGCAATATGCTGATTCTGTAAATCTCCCAGAGAGTGCTGTAAAGCTTTATAAAGCGCTATATACATATCTAAGTGATATTGCTATTGCTATAGTTTTAGATTAGGTTTTAGATATTCATCCTGTTCAGACCATAGTTTGCTGATAGCGCCCACAACTTGAGCAGATCTCAGCAACTGGTCTGCTCTACAAAACCACACTCTGTGGTTAATCCTCCAGGAATATAGTAAAATTGTCTACTACAGGAAGCCTTCATGAGTATTACTTGTGAAGGTTTCCAGGCAATCGTGAATATCATGAATTCACTCAGCTTCTAATTTCTATAAAAACTTTATAGACTCTATAAAGACTGTAGAAGGCCTGACATATCCAGAAGGAGCTATAAAAATGGCTTTCTTGGGCAACCAGTCTAGACAGCTGCAATAAGAAAACCCATGGAGATTTATGCAATTAGGGCCTTCTGCAGGGAAAAATAAAATTAAACTGGCAATTGCTACCATGTGAATGAAGTCCAGTTTTTTTAAAGCTATAATGCTTGCCCCTATGTTCAGTGGTCAAAATAGTCAAAAATAGGCAAGAACTGGTCTCCATTTCCAAAAAATTAGAACCAGAAATTATAGGTAGCAGTTGCAGATACCTAGATTTTGCTTAAATATAAGGAAAAAAGTTGTGAATGTAAGTTCGGTACAACAGTGGAATATGAAGGTTGTGTTTTCTGAATCTCTGGAGGTTTTTTTTTTATGAAAAGAAAGACTCATAGCTACCTCTCATGGATAGTTTAATTGGTTTCCCAGTACATTGCAGAAATTTGCAGAGAAGATTCTTTTGGTCCTCTCCAACTCTTCAATCCAATAATTCATGTTATAAACAATCATTTATAAATCACAGTGGCTGGGTGAAATAAGATGTTTGTAGTCAGGATGTTTGAATCCATAGGGGGATGTGAATATTTTCCATTAGGAAAAAATATATCAAGAGTTCTGACAGCTAACACCCTGTTATGAATTGGAAAAGATTTGGATTAAGTGGAAGTTGTACTTGGAGAAAAGACTTGGAGTGACTTTTCTGAGTAGGTAAAGTTTCCTGCCAATAAACTGAAGAAATCGTTGAAATCTTTCTTACATGATTAGTAAAAAATCATTGTGGACATTTATAAGGGGAACTTTGGAAAAAGAAACCAGGGAGTGACTGACAAAGAAATGAAAATGATGGTTTGACAGGGCATAATCTTGGATTTGACATAAAATGAGTACTACAATAACATTCTGACCATTATCTTGGAATTGTGCAAAATCTTGATCACGTCCCTTTATTTAGTGGATGAGGAGCTTCTATTGAAAGATAAGTTGCTCTCTATCAACTGGATAAAGATTGGGAAAGGCAATCAAACATGGACCTTTGCACAACAGTTGTAAGTCTTATGCAACTGCTGAAGACAAGAGGACTTTAATTGCTTGGGGATTATCTCTGTGAGAAAAAAGAAAGAAAGAAAGGATCAAGCTATTGAAGTGCGGGTGGAAGGCAGAGGAACAATTCTGCATATCAGATTGTTCCCTATGGCTTATTTTGCTTGGGCTACGTATCCCCAGAAAAGTTGCAAGTATGGGAAGACACTGTACAGATTTTAAGACATTGAAAACTGTCTGGATCAATCTCAGATTCTTTTATATTGGCCTCAGAAGAAATGAGACATTAAAGGCAGGTCCTCTGGAAGTTTCCTCAGACTTTTGTGAGGTTGGATATTTGAAAATAGATCTTAAGATAAATAATTTGGCTTTGTTACAGGTAATCATGATAGCTGAAAGGACACTGGAGATTTCAGGTACTAAAACACGGGGCTATTCAGATGAAGGTCAGGTTTTATAAAAAAAGATTTGCAGTCTGAGCCTTACTTGGAATCTCCTTTAGCTTTTAAACACTGAAATCTTGAATAAACGGAGCCTGCACAATACAATCTTTGTTTGAAATTCAGTTGTAAGCTGATGATGAGTTGTAGCTTTAATAACAAACACCAACTGTTTTGACATTTTTACCTTTTCCAAGTATTTATGTAAGCACAAATATTTTGTTTAAAATCTACAGCATACAGTTAACATAGAGCAGTTCACTTTTGAAAACTATGGCATTTTTTTCATTGGGAGATATTGTTTAATGAAAAGGTTAATTGTGTTTTAAAATGTCCTATGGCTGAAATGGATAAACAACCTTTGCCAGTTAAGTTTCTGTCTTGGAATGAGGTGAGGCAAACTGTTCCATGCCCGCACCAAAGTCTCCTGTTGTAGGCATGAAGCTATTAGCGATGTTCCTGTCCTCTCTGGAATGCCAAAACCACATTTTTAAATATTAAAATACTAGAGTAGCCATAGTTCATGAGTCTAGGGAAACATTTTGAAAATGGTTGAATTTCACCTTCCTTTAAAACAGACCTGAGCATTTGATTTTCCCCTGAACACTTTGGCTGTTCCTGTCCATTCTGAGTGAGGTAAATCAGAAATTAGAAATCAAGTAACTGTATGCCAGGCATGCAATACAACTGCATTGCTTTTATTTTGAAGGCAACTTTTATTTTGGAGTGGTGTGGTGGTTCAGTGGTTAAAATGCTGGGCTTGTCAGCTGGAAAGCCGACAGGTCAGGTTTGAGACCTGAGTGCTGCATGATAGGGTGAGCTCCCATTCTTGTCCCAGCTCCAGCCAACGTAACACATTGAAAGCATTCAAATGCAATAGAAAAATAGATGAGAAGGTAACAGTGATTCATGACATCATGCTGGCCACATGACTGCGGAAACGTCTGTGGACAGCACTGGCTCAATAACCTTGAAACAGAGATGAGCACCAAGATGAATTGTGAGATTACTACAATCTGCTTGCTCTTCTTCCTACACACTCTCTTGGCCTTGCTTTTCCACTTCAGCAGCCTCTTTACTACATTTAAGATGTTGATTAGGTTTGCAAAAATCTGAATTACTATTACAGTAGAAGACAGTAAATATTTTTGTTCAGTATCTTCCTTCTACATATATGCTTCTGTCCAGAGGTGGTACTCAGCAGGTTCTGACCAGTTCTGAAGAACCGGTAGTGGAAATTTTGAGTAGTCCAGAGAACCGGTAGCATAAATTTTGAATAGTTCGGAATACCACTTCTGACTGGCCCCACAACCATCTATTCTCTGCCTCCCAAATCCCAGCTGATTGGCTGGGTCTTCTTTTGTTGCCCTGCACAGGAGAATGGAGCTGGAAATCAGGTTAATGGAGGGAATGGGATTTTGCAGTATCCTTCTCCTGCCACACCCACCAAGCCATGCCCCAGAACCAATAGTAAAAAAAAATTGAATCCCACCACTGCTTCTGTGTAGTGTCCATTCAAAATATTACAGTCCATACCTATTAGTCTTAATGTTGGCCAATGGACAGGATTAAAATAAGAGTTAGATTTGGGTCAGGTTCTGCTCATGTAAGGGAAGACAACTTTTTTCAGCTGAGACAGCAAAATGTCTTGTGACGACCCTTGAGGTAGTTATGTCTGTTATGTCTTGTGACCTACTGACAGATAGAAGAACTCAGTAGAATATAAGGAAAGAAACAGATATAGCTTTCTGTTTAATTCAGTTCATGTTCTGTTTAATTTCTTTTGAGTGGACCAGGCTATATGTAATCAAATTATCTTGCTAACTCTAGTGCTTTGTTTTGATCATATAAAAATAAGTGAACAGGTAATCTGATGTCTACCTTTTAATTATCAGGAGAAGGAACTACAGGTCTAGCATGGAAATATGAAAATATCTATTTATTAGAAAAAAGAGTAAAGCACGGAAAATCATTTTGCTGTTGTAATATTTCATAAAAGGAAGGAAAGGAAGTGCATGAAAATGTTGATCAAAATCTAGTTCCCAAGATCAAATGAAGACATATTGGGAAAGGAAGTTGCACAGAAAGGATTCTACAAGTAGTAGACAAGGGGAGCTAGATGGAAGATACAAAATAAAGTGAAGGAAAATTTTTTTATGCCTGATTATTTACTGTTTTCCTCCAGCTCAACTGATCATAACCATCACTTTCTTTCTTACCAGCTTTTATTTTGCTTTAAAAATGTGTTTTTTGCCTTAATGTCCATCTGTATCTTTTTGGGTTCCATCCCAAAATTCATAGCACAATAATAGGAACAGGCTATCTATTTATTTACCTCTCTAACCTAGGACATTTCCACATGTGGTGTTTGAGTTCCTTTAGGATTTGCTTGGGAATCTCATGATCTCACCTTATTATCCCAGCTTGCTTGTTGAGTCCAATGTAATTCTCATTCAGAGAACTAGAATCAGTTCTGTGGATCTTGTGGGTGGTCCGCTACTATTTTGCAGATACCCCTCTCGGTTCCTGGATTGCAGCCACATTCACTGATCTTCCAAGGAGCAAGGTGGCTTAATGCCAGTTTCTCTCTCTTTTTGCAACTCCTGGGATTTTTCTTCATTTGAGCCAGATGAATGAACCTAAGATGCAGTAAGACTTTCTCTCTCTCTCCCCCTTTCTGTGCATGGGTGTAAATGCAAACTAATTTATTTCACTTGCGTTTGGCCTGGAGTAATGGAGAGGATATTTTAAAATGGTGGCAAAGTGGGGCAATAGTTTGCACTCTTTGTTTTCATGTTTAGGAGTCAGAAAAGTGAAGTAAAGAGGATCATCTTCAAATAACTTTGAGGGAACTGGGGAACAATACAGGTAGTAAAATTATTTTTCATTTAAAAAATCCTGAAAAATAAAAAGGACAAATCTGTCAATAAAATCTCTATAAAAATTACAAGGCCACTGTTCCTCAGACGGCTGGTTGTGAGTCTCTCTTTGTGAAGTGGGGGCAGGGGGTTCAGATGGGCCTTTTGATAACGTACCTGGCTCCCTGCCACGTGTCATCGGCCCTGCCCGGGCTCCTCGAGGTGATAGCCGGGCTGGCGGTTGAGACCCCTAGGCTTTTAGTCATGGGGGATTTCAACCTGCCTTCGCTCGGGGAAACCTCTGGGGTGGCTCGAGAGTTCCTGGCTTCCATGACGGCCATGGATCTGGACCCACTCACACGAGGGGACACACACTGGACCTGATTTTTGCCTCTGGTCAGTGGTTGAATGATCGTTCTGGGGACCTAGTTATAAAACCCTTGTCATGGTCCGATCATTCTCTTCTTAGACTGGACTTCTGTGTCACCACCCCCCATCGCAGGGAGGCGGAACCGAGGAGATGGTTCCGCCCAGGCACCTGATGGATCCGCAACGGTTCCAGATAGAGCTTGGGCCATTCCCTGAAACTCTGGCTCATAACTCGGCCACAGACTTGGTGGCCACCTGGGATAGGTTGGCCACTGAGGCTCTGGACCGAGTTGTGCCTTTGTGACCTCTGACCCGGCACAGATCCCATTTGGCTCCGTGGTTCACGGAGGAGCTGAGAGGGATGAAGTGCCGGAAAAGACATCTGGAGGGCATCTGGAGGACCAGTCGTGCCGAGTCTGACCGGACACAGGTGAGGTCTTATATTAGGACCTAACTAGTGGCGATAGAGGTGGCGAAACGTTCACATTTCTCCACCCTTATTGCATCGGCAGAAAATCGGCCTGCCACTCTGTTTAGAGTGACCCGCTCTCTGCTTGAGCCGAGAGCGTGGGAGGACCTCTTGCAGGGTAGGGCAGAAGAGTTTTCCCGATTTCTGCATGATAAAATCGCTCAGATTCGGGATGGGCTGGACTCCAGTTGGGTGGTCCCAGGGGAGGTGTCCGGGGCAAGTCTTAAGACGGTTATCTGGGAGGAGTTCGATCCTGTGACCGCCGAGGGTGTGGACAGATTACTGGGGAGGCTGAATGCCACCACATATTTACTGGACCCATGTTTGTTGGACCCGTGTCCCTCCTGGTTGGTTTCTACCTCCAGAGAGGTGACACGAGGCTGGCTCCAGGGGATTGTCAATGCTTCATTGATGGAGGGGGCTCTTCCTACCGCCCTGAAAACAGCAGTGGTGCGGCCCCTCCTCAAGAAGCCTTCCCTGGACCCGGCTCTTTTAAATAACTATCGTCCTGTCTCCAACCTTCCCTTTCTGGCGAAGGTTGTTGAGAGTATGGTGGCGCGTCAGCTCCCTCAGTACCTGGAGGAAGCATTCTACTTAGATCCGTTCCAATCAGGTTTCAGGCCTGGGTACAGTACCGAAACAGCATTGGTCGCGTTGGTAGATGATCTCTGGAGGGCCCGTGACAGAGGTTATTCCTCTGTCCTGGTCCTATTAGATCTATCAGCGGCTTTTGATACTATCGACCATAGTATCCTATTGCGGCGGTTGGGGGGGTTGGGAATTGGGGGCACCGTTTTGCGGTGGTTCTCCTCCTTCTTCTCGGACCGCTCACAATTTGTGTTGACAGGGGGGAAGAGGTCCACCCCTAGGCCCCTCATTTGTGGGTTGCCTCAGGGGTTGGTCCTCTCCCCTCTTCTGTTCAACATTTATGTGAAGCCGCTGGATGAGATCATCCGTGGTTTTGGGGTGAAATGTCATCTTTATGCTGACGATACTCAGCTCTACATCTCCACCCCAAACCACCCCAATGATGCTGTGGAGGTTATGGCCCGTTGCCTGGAAGCTGTGCAGAACTGGATGGGCGGGAACAGGCTTCGACTCAACCCTTCCAAGACTGAGTGGCTGTGGTTTCTGGTGGCCCGATATAGTCAGCTGACTCCGTCGCTGGCTATTGGGGATGAAATCTTGACCCTCACAGAAAGGGCTCACAATCTTGGTGTCCTCCTGGATGTACGGCTGTCTTTGGAAGATCACATCACGGCCGTCTCCAGGGGGGCTTTTTATCAGGTTCGTCTGATACGCCAGATGCGGCCCTTTCTTGATCGGGACGCCTTACGCACGGTCACCCATGCCCTGATCACCTCCCGCCTGGACTACTGTAATGCCCTCTACATGCAGGGAGCACTCGGAGGCTTCAACTGGTACAAAATGCAGCCGCGCGGGTGGTTATGGGGGCGTCGAGATACTCCCATGTGATGTCCCTCCTGCGCGAGCTGCATTGGTTGCCGGTGGCCTTCCGGGTTCACTTTAAAGTATTGGTTCTGGTCTTTAAAGCGCTCCATGGCATCGGACCAGGATACTTACAAGACCGCATTCTGCCAGTAGTCTCCCACCGACCGGGGTGCTCCCACAGAGAGGCTCTCCTCCGGGTCCCGATGCCTTCTATGTGTCATCTGGTGACCCCGAGGAATAGGGCCTTCTCTGTGGGGGCACCCGCCCTTTGGAATGGGCTGCCCCCGGGGCTACGAACAATCACTGACCTGAGGGCGTTCAGACGTGACCTGAAGACCTGGCTCTTTGAGCAGGCCGGCCTGAGCTGACTCAAATGGGATTTTAAATAAGGGGTTTTAGATTAGTTTGGTTGGGGTACGAAAGTTTTAATTTATTTTAATCGGGGGGTTTAGATTTTTATTTGGGCAGCCCATAATTTAATTCTTTTTTAATCGTATTTATATCTGTGTTTTGTATGTATTTTAGTTGGCTGTTCACCGCCCTGAGTCCTTCGGGAGAAGGGTGGTATATAAAATTATGAAATAAATAAAATAAATAAATAAATGAAAGAAAACATAGATTTGTTAAATTATACACAGAGATACACACAAAATTTATACACATTATGCACAAGTATTGGGAGAGAGAGAGCTGATACATACTTTCAGTAAATATTTCATCCTATAATGAGGACAATTTTCCCAAAGTTTGAACAGAACAACAACAAAAAAGACTGCAACTTTTTAACTCATGGCAAACATATAAGCACTGTTCACAAGTTATACACAGTAAAGCAATCTTAATGCCATCTCAAGAGACAGATGAAGCTTGATAAGGAGATTGTCTGAAGAGAGGGTCACCTTAGTTTTCATTTCAAGTAGAATGTTAACAGATAGTTTGCAAAGATGAGATAACAATAAAAAAAATCAGAAAAAGAACTCTGGTAGCACTTTTTCAGATTAATTTTATTACAAGACAGAAGCTATACACCAGTCAAATTCCTCTATACAATTGATAAAGTGAGCTGCAGCTCACAAAAGTTTATCCCATAGACCATAGATTAACATGGTGTTCATGTAAAGCTGAAACAAGTAATTATCAAGAAATGGACTTGAGAGTACTTCAGTCTTCAAGGTTTTTATCCGGTGGTTGACATATTAGGAAATGATTATTTTGGGGAGGGGTGGATTATATATATAAAAAAGACTGAGGTGAAATTTATTAATTTTTTTATTATAAAAAAACTGAGAATATCTTCCACTGAGGATAATCACATGAGACAATTATGAACAATATAATAAAGATGCTTTCAAACCAAGCTTGACTTCTGGTGACTACATGACACATTCACCAAGTTCTCCTAGAAACAACATAGGAGTGGTTTGCCATTGCCTTCTCTGGGAAGTTTTAAAAATTAATTCCTGGTCTATCTCACAGTTCTGGAATTCCTGATAGTGTTCAAGCCAAGTATTAATAAGATCCTACACTGTTTAGATTTCAAGCCCAGACAAGATTAGCTAAGTGTTGTTTCCTTCAACTCCAAGTAGTTTTACAGTAGTTACTAAAAAGGAAGGTGCATCTGAATTAATTAACTCCTCTTCCTAATCCCAATACCCACCCACCTACAACATTAATCAGAAAAAAAAATCTGTTCCCTTTCTTGTGTTCTCAGTGATTCAATGGTAATCCTCATATTTTAAGTATAAAGCGGATGATAAAAAAATGGAAGTGAAAAGGTTCAATGCACCTCTGTCCAATGAACACGATAAGCTTGTTAGACAATATGTTTCAGTTATGGATCAGCCTTTTGCATACTATTATTCCAGAGCATAGGAGGTATCCCAAAACCAGCAGGGTGTGGCAGAGGGAAAGCTTTGAGGTACATGAGCAGGACAGACAGACATCAAAAGCAATCCCATTTCCCAAAGCTGACAATGAGGAGAGTGGACCCAAAAATTCATTTGGAAAATTGTTTTATTCTCTTGCCTTCTGGTGCTTTGGAAAATAGGTTGACTTCATCATCTTTGTGCAAGCCCTTCAAATATTGGGACATTGCTATCATATCTTCTTTTCACTAGAATAGGCTCTTTGTGGTTCCACAAAATCCCTCTTCAAATAGATTCATGTTGGTAAAACAAAACTTTTAACACAATATGAAAATAACTTTTGTAAAAATTGCATGGAATATTTGCTAGACACCACTTTTTGAATTATAATTTCTTTTAAATGAAACCCTTTGAAAAGCTAATTTTAAGCATTGTATGATCATAGCAAAAACCTATTTCAACCGTTACATTGTTCTCCCATTCTTTTCTATTAGATAATGGTAGACAAGAAGATAGTTTTCTGAATACTGGCCTCCATAAGCCACCACCACAGTACCTCTCTCTCTCTCTGTGGTTGTGTGTGGTTGTGTGTGTGGTTGTGTGTGTTGGTTTTAAAACATAAGCAATTTGAAAAAAAACATGCAAAAAGTAAAGACTTATAGAAACTGAATTTGCAAAGTGAGGTCACTTAGACAAAACAGTTAAGATTCTAGGATATTTTCTCTATAATGTAGGGGAAAATGCCTCCTAATAATAATTTGCTCCATTTAAACTAACTATGGGATATTTTGTTAAACTGAGTTCATAGAAATCTAAAGATTAAAGAGTAAAGGAAACAAGATTAAAAACATCCCTCAGTATTTATTTAGTGGGAGAGTGATTAAACATGTTGTTTGTTCTGAATTATTCCTAATATTTTGTTTCTGTAAAGTTACATATGGTAGAGCCCTAGTAATACATTTGTTAAACTAGATCCAAATTTAAAACAGATCTCTTGAAATCAACCAACTTGGTCTGATTGCGTTGATTTCAATGTATTTACTCCACACATGATTAAATTTAGATCTAGCTTTATTGTTTTTTATTTCTATTCAATTCTAAGCCTGTTATTCTTTCTTGGCCAATCAGTACAAGTGAGAAAAATAAGACTACATCTCCTAAATATATTTATGTCCTTTTCATTTCACTAAAAGCTTTAAGCAGCAGTTATGTTCATATTAATGAAATTTCTCCTGAAGGTCAAGAAAAATGAAAATGGGTTTACTTTACTGCCTGCTTCCCTTTGCTGTGAATTCGGTGTGGATGTTCAATCTTGGAAGCTTCAGAAGAAGCAGTTTCACTAGAACATCTCAAAAACAAAAAAGACCTCTCATTTCACCAGGCTTGCCAGCCCAACCAATCACTCAGGTGAGCAGTCTAAATATCTTGTATTGTGTTACAGTTATCATAAAGGATACACAGTCTTATCTGTGTTCTTTCTCAAAACCTTAAATCAACTTAAACAGGCAGCTTTTCCTGATACATGCTCAAGCTCTGCATCTTGTTTTCTTCTTAAAAAATTACAGACAGACATGCAGGGAGACAGAAGTTTATGTGATTAGATCCAAAATTTGTCATCTCCATGTGGATGTGTCCCGGCTGCCCACATATTATATAGAGATAACATTGTTCCAATGCTAATTGTCCTTATTGGTTGCACAAGAATAAAGCAAAGGACTTGATTACTATTCATTATGTATAGTTCACGGCAAGACAATGCATGAGATAAACAGAAATATTGGGATTTAAGATAGCTGGAGACTGCCGAAGGGCAAAGAAATCTAATCTATCAGTTATTCTGATTGATTGAATTATAACTCATCGTTTTCATGCTCATCAGTGAAGAAACACACAAGCAATGAATTAATTAACTCAGGGATAAGTAAAAATTAAATTAAACCTTTTAGCTAATTTGCTAATGGCAAACAGGTGAGCCAATAGGAAAAGATCTCGTAAAGCATTCCCTGCAGTGATAGAATTTAAGGAGAAACAGTGTAAAGATGACACATTTGAAGAATAAAGGTGTGAACTGTATCCTGGATTTTCTACTTTGAATTGAAGTCTGGACATGTTCTGAACACTCCTCTATTCTTTTTTTTGCACTGGAAAAAGTTGGCACACAGTATACCCAGTTTTCCACACCACTCCTAACAAATAGTATAGTTATCAAATGGGAATGATTTAAAGGTAATTTACATCTGTGTGCTACACATTTGCACCAGTTTATTCAGAATAGGCATCCTCATATTGCTGGATGTGAGCATTTCATAATGGAGCCAAATCACGTTGATATGGATAGTGAGCTTTCCCAACAAGCAGTGCCCTGAGTTATTTCTTGGTGGGCCTCCTCTACCCACAGCACAATGTCCCCAAGCTCCATCCATTTCACTGTGTGTTTTTTCCTCTTTTGAACATAAAAGGAAAAAAGCAATTCACAGATGCAAATCAAGAGTGCTGAAACTTGTATTACAGCAAGGTAGCAGTTACAGAAAGAGGCAAAGCTAAAGATCTGGAAGTGTAATGGTGTGTGGAAATGACCTTGGGAGACTAGGCCAAGATCTGAATAAGACACATTATAATCTATAGCTAGATAGGAAGTGGAGCAGGAGTTCAAAAGTGACACTCCTTAAGTTTCTCAGGCTGTAAAGAGACAGGAAAATATATTTGTATATTTGCAAGATTTAGTCAGTGTAAGCTTACAATAAAATAAAATTAGCTCATCTGGTTGTGTTTTCTATCTGGCCCACCTGGTAAAGCTGACAAGGAAAGAGAGATCGGAAGGATTCTCACTAATGTGAAATGGCCACCATCAAAGTACACACAACCTCAAGATTAATACAGAAGTTTTACAACTCACCTGAAGTTGGAATTGTGTCAAAAGTGAATTGGCTGAATTGTCAAAGCTGTCAACTGTGTAAATTACACATAAGTATAATCCAACTCACCAAAATCCAAAGCCTTATCTAGATATGCTCCAAATCTCAACACTAGGACTATAATGTCCATTTAAGAACAACCAGTTTAGAAATGAGAAGAGTAGATGACTAGTCATTCTCCATAATGCTGGTAAGCATGGCAGTGCCGAAATAGAATATAATAGGTATTGAAGGTTGTGGACATCAAAAAAAGTTTATAGTAGAAAATGCTTCTGGAAAAACAGTTAGGCACAAACATATGCAACAAGTGCCTTTTTATTGCAAGATCATAAATGTCTCTTATGTAGAACTGCCCACACATACTATCTCCAGGGGTGGGATTCTACCAGTTCGCACCTATTCACCAGAACCAGTTGTTAACATTCTAAGCAGTTCGGAGAACTGGTTGTTAGAAGAAATTACTGGCCTAATCCTGTAAGGAAGGCAGGAAGGAAACATTCTGGTGTTGCTTACAGAAACTGCCTCTCCGTTAACCCTTATTACATTCTTAGTAGGACTAGACTTCCTGTCTCAGGAACTTCTCTGGAGTTTTTTTTCCTTCCTTTGCTGGTACTTTGCTTAGTGTGGAGTGACCATTCAAAGTTACAAAGGTACAAAAGTGACTTATGACCATTTTTTACACTTACGACTGTTGTCATGAGAGGCCAGGCGAGAAGATGCGTGCCTCGATGTGAGTGATATTGAGTTAGCCACATCCAGCCAATAACATGACCACCAAGCCATGTCCACCTAGTCATATGACCACCAAGCCATGCCCACCACCTAAGCCACGCCCCATGTTAAAATTTTTGAATCCCACCCCTGACTACCTGGCACACAAAACTACTAGCTGCTCTTCAGGATTTTGGAAGGGTTTTTTTTAAAGCTTTTTTAAGCTTTCTCTGAATTTGTTGGGAACCTGAGACCTTCTATTTACAAAACACATACTTCAATATGTAGTTATACATCTTTCTGCTTTCCTTCTGAGCCATTCTCAATTAAAATCAGAACTGTGGTGTTACAGGTTTGCAAAAATCTGGGCTGAAAACATGATGATCACACCAAAGAAATATCTTGAACTATAGATCTTTGTTGCCATCCAGAGACTGGACAGCCATTTTTCTGAAATGGTATAGGGTCTCCTGATTGAGCAGGTGGGTTAGATCTGAAGAATAGAATAGAATAACAGAGTTGGAAGGGGCATTGAAGGTCTTCTAGTCCAATCCCCTGCTTAGGCAGGAAACCCTATACTATTTCAGACAAATGGTTATCCAATCTCTTCTTAAAAACTTCCAGTGTTGGAGCATTTACAACTTCTGGAGGCAAGGTGTTCCACTGATCAATTGTTCTGTCAGGAAATTTCTCCTTAGTTCTAAGTTGCTTCTCTCCTTGATTAGTTTCCACCCATTGCTTCTTGTCTTGCCCTCAGGTGCTTTGGAGAATAGCTTGACTCCCTCTTTTTTGTGGCAGCCCCTGAGATATTGGGACATTGCTATCATGTCTTCCGTAGTCCTTCTTTTCATAAAACTAGACATACCCAATTCCAGCAACCATTCTTTATACGTTTTAGCCTCCAGTCCCCTAATCATCTTTGTTGAACTTCTCTGCACTCCTTCTAGAGTCTCCACATATTTTTTACATTGTGGCGACCAAAACTGGCTGCAGTATTCCAAGTGTGATCTTGCCAAGGCATTATAAAGTGATATTAACATTTCATGTGATCTTGATTCTATCCCTCTGTTTATGCAGCCTAGAACTATATTGGCTTTTTTGGCAGCTACAGTACACTGCTGGCTCATTGTTAAATGATTGTCCACTAGGACTCTGAGATCCCTGCCATAGTTACTATTATTTAGTGAGGTACCACATATAGTGTACTTATACAAGTCTCTTCCAACTCTGTTGTTCTGTTGGTATTCAGTCAAATATGTTTATGGGGCTTTGATTAATACGCTGCCATTTTCACTTGAAGCCATCTACTTGTTGTAATATTAGTCTGGCAACAATATGTTTTCTGCCAATGTTTTTCAAGAATATCACATTTCAGACATGTTTGCTGTTATTGCAAGGTGTCTTTGCACTTGAAAAAAAAACCAGTACTACCAATCCTGAACAATTAACTGCCGATATATCTTACAATGTTCTTAGAAATGCTCTCAGAGATGACTCAACTGTGAGCAGGATGAAATAAAAGAGAGCTGCTCAACACTATGTAGTAAGCAAGGCTTGCAGTGAGAGAATAAATCATCAACTAAAAGGTGTCAGCAGCCTCATTCTTGCACATTGACTTGTAGAAGGGATTTTGCTGTGATTGAGCCTTTCTATATATCAACATAAAAACTGCAGACCTGGTAGTAACTTTCATGGTCCCAAAAGAATTTGAGGGGAAGGCAAGTGCTGTTTCCTGAATAGCAAACTAGTTGCAATAGAGGGAAAAAAAAAAACAGCAAGAACTAGAAGAAATTGTAGATAGACAGGGGTACGATTCAACCAGTGTAGAAACCAGTTCAGTGCGCGTGCGCTTTGCTACTGACCTTCTCCAGCAATTCCTGTGTGTTAAATTGCTGATGTGTGCCGTGCGAATCAGCTGAGCTTGAAAAACAGGATATAAAGCACAGCCTAGAGTGCAGGTGGGCAGATGAGCCCAACAGCTGATTATCAGAGCAAACCGAACTTTTGCTCCCAGCTGATCATCGGAGCTACCAGTTTGCCCAAACTGGGCTGAACTGGTAGAATCCCATCTCTGGAGATAGGACAGTTACTATCACTTTTAATTGTGTCCTCTTCCTAAAGAAATCTAGACCCATAAAGATTAAATCTAGGCCCCTAAAAATTAGGGACTGAGATGCTACAACATACAAATAATAATTACAGGAATGGGTTATACCTAGTCTAGTGAAAAGAAGGACCAGGGGTGATTTGATAGCAGCCTTTCAATTCTTCAACTTGAAGGGTTGCCACAAGGAAGAGAGGGCAAATCTATTTACCAAGCACCTCTAGGCAGGATAAGAAACTATAGTTGGAAACCAACCAAGGAGAGAAACAACCTAGAACTAAGGAGAAAATTTTTAACAGAGAGAAAAATTAACCAGTGGAACAAACTGCTTTCAGAATTTTTGGGTGCCCTAACACTAGAGGCTTTTAAGAAGAGACTGGACAGCCATATATCAGAATTAGTATAGGTTCCTGCAAGAGCAGGATGTTGGACTTGATCAGTGGCCCCCAACCTTTTGGGCACCAGGGACCAGATCTGTGGAGAGAGGTTTTTCTGTGGACTGGAGGGGGCATTGATATCCCATGGATGGGGCTTGACTTACTTGTGTGGACCAGTGTCTGGCATGCCATGGCCCAGTGCCAGTCCACAGATCCAGAGTTGGGAACCCCTGGACTAGATGACTTCCAAGGTTCTTTTCAACACTGTTACTGATAGGTCTGTTGTTGTCACACAAAAGAAGAAAGAGATTTGTATCAATTCCCATTACTTTTCTTCAGTCCCAGGATTGGTCATCTCTGGCATAGAAAAAGGAACACAAAACTGCAGAGAATTTGGCAATTATTATTTTCCCGACCATTAGACTGACGAGTGCTTCTGTTGAACAAAACCTGCTTTCCCTGAGGAAAGAAACATGGTTAGATACAATTCTCAATCCAGGGGGAAGTTGGAAGAGATCATGGGGATCATTAGATCTCTCTTTATATCTCTTATCTCTATCTCTATCTCTATCTCTATCTATCTATCTATCTATCTATCTATCTATCTATCTATCTATCTATCTATCTATCTATCTATCTATCTATCTATCTATCTATCTATCTATCTATCTATCTATCTATCTATCTATCTATCTATCTATCTATCTATCTATCTATCTATCTATCTCTATCTATCTATCTATCTATCTATCTATCTATCTATCTATCTATCTATCTATCTATCTATCTATCTATCATACCTCTGGGTTGCCATTTTGTGGTTGTCCTGGATATTGCAGCTCTGACCTGCGCACCCCAGCTAGTGTTGATTGATGGTTTTGATTAGTTTCAGTCAGTGCAAAATAAAACCTTTCACATTTTATCATAGTGACTATTACACAATTCAGTACTGGCTCAATTCCAGTCCCAGCTGGTCACTTACAAGAACCTTTTGAGGTCAGAGACTTTTGTATAGCTGTATGATTTCATAGAAAGCAGTGATGAGTGTCAACATGCTGTTGCCAACTACGCTGCCAGAGTGAAGTAATTTCTTGCAGATGACAACATGCTGCCTCAGATAAAATTCTGGTCAATACACAAATAGCAAGACCACAGTGGGAGATGACAGGAAACCTAGTTCATCCATAGTGCAAGGAGCAAAATTATTTCCTTCATAAGCAGCATGAAGAGAAAAGTAAGATTCTAACTCCACCAAAGAACCATGCAGGTGAGAAGATTTGGTGCTGTTCCATTTCTTGTTTTTCCAGCTATACATCTGTTAAGCCCAATTCTTGCATAAATGCAAAACCGAAGTACAATATTTAGCAAAGTATGAATAACAGGGTATAATGTTTTGATTTGTATCTGAATAGTTGCAACTAGATTAAAATGGGAGTCAAATAGATTTCCCTCCACTAATTCATACCATTAATTCAGATAAGTCAGGGGATACTTTGTTTGCTGCAATATGTATTTAGAATAAATAATATTAGTAGCATGAGGCTGGGATAATGACATTTTCCCATCATATATTGCAATTATTAACTGAGGAAGAAAGAAATCATAACTATAGTTAGAGATAAATGAAAATAAAGGAATAATAAATTTAGCAATTTGTCCAGCAGTTATCTTCAGTTAATTGTACAATGTGGATTAAAGCTGATGAAACTAAAGTTGAAACCAGTTACCCCATTAAAATCAGTTTTGCTAAAAGGCTTCTCAAGTTAATGATACTTCCCTGTGAGATTTATAGAAAGATTAGGGCATTTGATTCAGGAACAGAACTAATAAACTGGCTGGTGACTTGAACAATTGATTAATCTCAAAGCTTAATGGGAATAATTTGGTGCCCTCCATATGTGTTGGAATCCCATCATCTGTAGCCCGTATTATTTATCCAATCTGGGAATATTGGAATGTTCCAGAAAATATGCTCTTGTTAGAAACACAACTGGAAGAGGCAAGGCTGAAGAAAATTCATCTGGATTTACACTTTTAGTTTCAGAGTTTAGCAACACTAATCTTTCTTCTGAACCTCCTGGCTGATATAGACAAATCTGACAGTTGATTAAGAAAATATTAAACCATCAGTTATATTAACTTTAATTTAAGAATTTATCAGTTCAATTTGCAGATGAACAGAACAGTGCTTCCAAATCAAGGTGTTTTTAAAAGATAGAAAAATATTATGGCGTCCAGAATGTTTAGTGAGATGTTAAAAAAATAGCAGCCATCTTAGTATAGTGTAGCATTTATTGGTTCAGCAATTTAATTTATAAAACATATTCAACACTTTCTGGTCTACAAAAAGCTGATAACATGAAGAATAAAATGTGGATATTCTAATATCAGTTCAAATATAAATAAGTGCCACCTTAGTAATTTTAACTTTTGAGCAGAAACAAAATCAACAACTCTGGTTAACACAGTGGTGTATTAACCATTAAGCAGACTAAGCACATGCCCAAAGGGGGCACCACAAAGTTGAAAAAAACCCAATGAAGATTTGTAAAAAATCTTGTATGTACAAAGGGGGGGGGGGGGCACCAAGATTTGTCAATGCCCAGGGCACCAGAGAGCCTTAATCTGCCACTTGGTTAACACCACTGCTAATAACACTTAAACATTGCAAGCTCATCTTTAACAACTTATTTCAAAGACCAAAATGATTAAGACAAACAAAAACACCTTTTTGTCTAATACTGAAAGATTCCACAGAAAGTATCCCAGCAAATTCTATGGCTAGAAACATTGAGAAGATCCTCCATAGTTATTATAATGAGGTTTTCCTGAGGAAAGAGAAAAAGTAAAAGAAAAAACCTTCCTTTTCCAATTTGTCCTAGACAATCGGGGGTGGGGGGAAAGAAAGAAAAAAGAAACAGAAAAAAAAGAAAAAAACTCCCCACCTCCAATATACCAATCTGGGCTAAAACTCCGAGAAGTCTCTAAGAAATCTGGTTGGAAATTCACACATGTATAGTTCCATCTGGAAGGTGTCAGGCTGCAGAACGATGGATTATTTATTACTGTTCTATTTTTATTTTTTTTACAATTTTAAGACAAGTCAAAAACGTTCCAGCTTTTTAGGTGCACTTGAATGGTTTTGTACTGGAAAGGCCAACTGTATATTAGATCAATTATTTTCATTCTTGGCTTCTTTATTATGCATCCTGAAACCACAATAAATTTAAATTAAAATATATTTCATGTGCTTAATTAGTTGTGCTTGGTCTAACACATTCAGTAGCAGATTTCCTGGGTGGTTTAGATTTTCTGATTGACTTTGGCACCAATGTCTTCCAAGATGTCAACTGATATGCAATATCCAGTTCTCCCTGAGATATCATAATAATTGATAAAGAGACTGGCAGATAGGGAAGGTTTTGGACAAATTCAACACATGATTGTATAATTTATCAAGCAAAAAAGCATGTTTATATGTGTGCACCAAGGATTATTGCCTTGCTCTTTTTAATATTGCAAGAATGTGAAAACGTCTTTTGTGTTACTGATGGAGCTGATTAAAAACTCTGGAATAGATGGTGGAGTTTCTAGTATAGTTCTCTGTATAAATAATGGAAGAACTTTATGGTTTAAGCATTTCCAGATGTTATAACCAGGTAATGGCTCTACAAACAATGCTAAATATGTGTTGAGTTTTGACCTGAAGGAAAAATATATTTTGGTGTGACACAGATGATACTCCTTACAAAAATTATTTCATATTATCCTAATTCTGGTAGTGCTAATCATCTAGAGGCAGGAGATTTGTTTCCTGTCTAGAAGGTGAGATACACTGCAGTTACTGTCTGTGATTTATGTCTGTAGTCCTAGGGCATAATTATGTATACTCTGCAGTGGTTTTTAAGGCTTTTCTTGCCCAGCAAGACATGATGTAAAAGAGAGAACTGCTAATTGCAATTATGCTTTAATAAGCTGTTGATCCTGGATATTGCAACACTCCAAGCAGCATCAGGGAGAAGAAAAAAAATCCTTATTCTCTCTGTCATTACAATAGGTTCTAGGAAAGAAGGTTCTTCAAGTGAAAACTCCAAACTCTTCGTGAGACAGAGCTGCAATTTTTAGAGCATGCCATAGGCACTCTGATAAAAGGATCTGACTATTCACAAAATGATGCTATTTATTAGAATAGAAGTCTCCAAACTTGGCAACATTAAGACTTGTGGACTTCAACTCCCAGAGAATTCTGTGAGTTAAAATCCACAAGTCTTAAAGTTGCCAAGTTTGGAGACCCTTGTATTAGAAAATCTACCTGGTAAGGTTGTTCCTTACTTCCCGAGATGTCCTCTGTTATCCCAGTTTCAGGTAATACATTTCTTGGTCTGCAATCACACATGTTCTGTATAGAAAGATGTCTAGAACCTCTTTGGAACTCAGGTATGTTTGGAAATCAAGATGCTTCTAAAGATTGAAGCTTGGCATTACAATATGCTGTGCTCCCATTATTTAAGTAGCTGAAAAAAAAATCATTATGGAATTATGTCAGGTGGGAGAGAAAGGCAAGTGGACCCCATGGACACATTCAAGCACATCAAAATCACACTGCCTAGGAGCTTCCCCGAAGACTGACCGCTGACTGTGACTGTGTGCGGCTTTGGTCTGTGCTTCAGTGTTGGAGAGCCCCAATTGACCAGATTTGGGGCAGAAGCCGCCTCATAGGGGCTGTGATGGAAGAGGAGACCGTCAGCCGGGTAGAGGGGAGTCGCAAATCCGCTCCCCGGCTTGGCAATTGCTCCCTCCTGAAGAGGCCTGAAGTGGTGGTTTAAAATGGCCACCCAGAAGGGGAAGATTAGACTGGAATAAATTTGTGCTGGAGAGAGAGAAAGAAGCGAACAGCAGGAAGAACGGGACAATACAATTAAATGGAAGGTACCCCCAGGATTAACATTTCAAAGAATTTTCAGGAAAGGACTTAAAGCGGCGAATAGAAAGACAGAGAAAAAGGTGTGAATTGCTTTTGATAGCAGCGGGGCTTTGAACTGAGAAATGTAGAAGCTGGAGAAGGAATCATCTAATCAATTTGGATAATTCTATATAGGCACTAATAAAGCTGAACTATAGATTGTTAAAGAGAAAATTTAATATCAATTGGATTTGACCTTTATTTGGAAGATTGTGGTTTAAAAAGCTCTGAATAATTGAGAAGAAAAAAGAAAAGAGGAGGTGTAGATTTGTCATAACAAAGAGTGCCATCTGAGTTAAATCTAACTTGTTTTTTCTTTCAAAAGACTCTGTTTCTTAAAACTGTAAGGAAAATTGATACAATAAAACAAGAACTTTGAAAAATTGAAACATTGAAACAAAGAAACAGGAAGATTCTGCCCTTGGATTAATTGTTGATTCTGATATGGATTTGGCATTGGATTAGCTGAGATTTAAAACCTGAGAGGAAGAAAATAAAAGCTAACTTTAAAGACACTATTTGGATTACATTCCTAATTAGAAAGCTGTAAAATGGCGATATCTCTTCTGGCATTAGAAATGGAACTTAGATATACGAAAGAAATATTACAAGAATGAGGTGAAACGCCGGGCTTTGTTTTAAAATTCATTGAAAATGCGATTGCGGAGTATGAACAACAAAGACAAAGGACAGAAAAGGAGGTGGAGCAAATCATAGAAGGAGCCATCTTTAATTACTATCGAGAACAAAGAATTCTGGAAAGAAAGAGGAAAAGAGTTGAAAATAATTATTGGAGATTTGGGAAGTTGAATAAAGAGGGAAATATCCAGAAAATTAAAAAAGGGGAAAAAAATTAGCAGAAATTTGAAGGGCGGAAGGAAGTTATAAATAGAGAGGGGGATAAAAACTGGAGTGAAAGAATAAAGGGGAAAATACAAGGGGAAAGAAGGGATAAGAAACAGGACTTGGAACAAAGAAAATATGGGAACTGTAAAAAAATGGGAAAAATTGTTTAATTAGACATAGAGATAATGGGCGATTGATATTTGGAGAGGGGATTCTGCAAGGTGCTGGGGAGTAATATAAATAAATGTGTAGTTGTGAAATGGGGACATATAGATTGATAAGAGGGAAAATAAAACTGCTATTTTTTGATAATGGAATTCAATGCTCTTTTCCTTTATGCATAGAGATAATTGTAACAAATAATGGAATATGTTTATTAAATATATTGAAATACTTTTAGGATTGGAATGCTGGGTTTTTTTTTTTGTTTAAATATAAATGGAATAATTAATGGAATATGTGTATTAAATATACTAAAATAAATGAAACGATATAGGAGGAGAGCTGAAATGGAATTAACATCAGGGTTTAGGATTAAATGAGTAGATTAATATGTTCTTTTTTGTCTGAAATTGTAGATAAACCTTATGAAATTAAAAAGGGGAAACCATGCAGAATCTGACTTATATGTTATGTAGTTTTAAATGGGATTATTAATTTTAATGTTTTAGGTAATAAAATGTTAAACATTTAATGGGATTTAAAAGGGGAGATAATTAATGAATATGTAACTTAGAGGTGGCACACTTAAACTGATATTTTAGGGGGAAAACCAATTTATAGAAGGAGTGTTATTAATCAGAATTTAAGATGCAATATACAAATGTGACAGTTAAAAGTACTAAAGTATAATAATTATGAAGTTAATATAAGTGAATTAAATAATGAGATAAGCATTTGGAATAATATAATAAAATAGAAAATGTATAAAAGCATTGTTAACATAAGAAATTAAATACAAAAATTGAATATGTAATTATGATCATATTTGTATGTATATGTGAAACCTGTAATCATGCTGTTCACTAAAAAGAGATGTTAAAATGTGGAAAACTGAATAAAACTTGTTTTAAAAAAATCACACTGCCTAACCATATTTTAGTTCTAGTGTCTTTTTTTGTTGACTTTTTTCAGGAATCTGATATTTCATTATTTATTTATTTATTTATTTTTGAATTTCTATACCGCCCTTCTCCCTAGGGACTCAGGGCGGTGTACAGTCAAATCCGAACCCCAAAAGACAATACAAAAATTAAAAAGGAATTAAATACTGGCTGATTGTAATTAGTAAAAACCCACCCCCCCAACTTTAAAACCCCAATTAAAATCCAAAATTCGGAGACAATTTAAAACTATCCCAGCCCAGGCCAGCCTGCTCAAAGAGCCAGGTCTTCAACACACGCCTGAAGGCCCTCAGGTCCGTGCTGGTACGAAGTTCAGGTGGCAGAGTGTTCCAGAGGGCAGGGCCCCCCACAGAGAAGGCCCTACTCCTCGGGGCCGCCAGATGACACATAGCGGCCGACGGCACCTGGAGAAGGCCCTCCCTGTGCGAACGCACCGGCCTGCTGGAGATCACCGGTAGAATGCGGTCCTGCAGATAACCTGGCCCAATGCCATGGATCGCCCTAAAGGTCAAAACTAGAACCTTAAAGCGAACCTGGAGAGCCACCGGCAACCAATGCAGCTCGCGCAGGAGAGGCGTCACATGGGTGCTACGTGACGCCCCCATGATCACCCGCGCGGCTGCATTTTGCACCAGTTGGAGTCTCCGAGTGCTCCCCGCAGGGAGCCCCATGTAGAGGGCATTACAATAGTCCAGGAGAGAGGCGACAAGGGCCTGAGTGACTGTGCGCAGGGCGTCCCGATCCAGAAAGGGCCGCAACCGGTAGATCCAACGGATCTGATGAAACGCCCCCCTGGAGATGGCCGCAATATGATGTTCAAGCGACAGCCGTACATCCAGGAGATTGCGAGCCCTCTCTGTGGAGGGCAAAATTTCCCCCCCAATAGCCAGCGAAGGTGTCAGCTGGCTATATCGGGGCGCCGAGAACCACAGCCACTTGGTCTTGGATGGGTTGAGCCGGAGCCTGTTCCCGCCCATCCAATTCCGCACGGCCTCCAGGCACCGGGACATAGCCCCCACAGCATCGTTGGGGTGGTCCGGGGTGGAGATGTACAATTGGGTGTTATCTGCATACAGATGACACCTCACCCCAAGACCACGTATGATCTCACCCAGCGGCTTCATATAAATGTTGAACAGAGAGGGGAGAGGACCAACACCTGAGGCACCCCACAAACCAGGGGCCTAGAGGTGGACTTCTCCCCTCCCGCCAACACAAATTGCGAGCGGTCGGAGAGGAAGGAGGAGAACCATCGAAGGACGGTTCCCCCAATCCCCAACCCCTCCAACCGTCGCAATAGGATACTATGGTCGATAGTATCAAAAGCCGCCGAGAGATCTAATAGGACCAGGACAGAGGAGAACCCTCTGTCACGAGCCCTCCAGAGATCATCAACCAACGCGACCAATGCCGTCTCAGTGCTATGTCCAGGCCTGAAACCCGATTGGAATGGATCGAGGTAAGTCGTTTCCTCCAGGTACTGAGGGAGCTGACGTGCCACCACGCTCTCAACAACCTTCGCCACAAAGGGAAGGTTGGAGACTGGACGATAGTTGTTTAAAACAGCTGGATCCAGGGAAGGCTTCTTGAGGAGGGGCCGCACCACGGCCATCTTCAAGGTGGTAGGAAGCGACCCCTCTCTCAAAGAAGCGTTGATAATCCCCTGGAGCCAGCCTCGTGTCGTCTCCCTGGCGGCCGAAACCAGCCAGGAAGGGCACGGGTCCAATAAACAGGTGGTGGCATTCAGACCCCCCAGCAACCTGTCCACACCCCCAGCGGTCACAGGATCGAACTCCCCCCAGATAATATTCACAAGACCTGCCCCGGACACCTCCCCCGGGACCATCCAATTGGAGCTGAGCCCCTCCCGAATCTGAGCGATTTTGTCGTGCAGAAATCGAGAAAACTCCTCCGCCCTACCCTGCAAGAGGTCATCCCGTGCTCTCAGTTCAAGTAGAGAGCGGGTCACTCTAAACAGGGCGGCAGGCCGATTTCCTGCCGACGCAATAAGGGCAGAGAAATACGAAGATTTCGCCGCCCCTATCGCCACAAGGTAAGTCTTAATATGAGATCTCACCTGTGTTCGGTCAGACTCAGAACGGCTCGCCCTCCAAATGCTCTCTAGACGTTTTTTCCGGCACTTCATCTCCCGTAGCTCCTCCATATACCACGGAGCCAAATGGGATCTGTGCCGGGTCAGAGGTCGCAGAGGCACAACTCGATCTAGAGCCCCGGCGGCCAACCCATCCCAGGTGGCCACCAGGTCTCCAGGCGAGCTGTGAGCCAGAGACTCAGGAAATGGCCCAAGCTCCCTCTGGAACCTCTCCGGGTCCATCAGGCGCCTGGGTCGGAACAATCTATATGGCTCCGCCTCCCTGTGGTGGGGGGTGGCGGAACAGAAGTCCAGTCTGAGGAGGGAATGATCTGTCCATGACAAGGGTGTGATTACTAAATCCCCGAAATTACAGACATTCAACCACTGCCCAGAGACAAAAATCAGGTCCAGCATGTGTCCTCCTATGTGAGTGGGAGCAGAAACTAACTGGGTCAGGTCCATGGCCGTCATGGAAGCCAAGAACTCCCGGACCAACCCCGAGGTTTCACCGGGCGATGGCAGGTTGAAATCCCCCATGACCAAAAGCCTAGGGTTCTCAACCGCCAGCCCGGCTATTACCTCAAGGAGTCCGGGCAGGGTCGATGAGATGTGGCAGGGAGCCAGGCACGCCATCAAAAGACCCATCTGAACCCCTTGCCCCCACCTCACAAAAAGAGATTCACAGCCAGCCGTCTGAGGGACAGTGGCCTCCCTAGGACAAAGGACTTCCTTTATAAGCACCGCCACCCCACCACCCCTTCCCTGAGCCCTAGGCTGGTGAAATGCAAGGAAACCTGGTGGGCACATCTCAACCAGAGGGACATCGCCCTCTGGGCCCAACCAGGTTTCGGTAACACCTACCAGGTCCGCGGCCTCCTCCTGAACCAGGTCATAGATCAGGGGAGCCTTATTAACCACGGACCTGGCATTGCACAGCAACAGCCGGGTATTCAGGGCCTGAGGTTCCGGACAGCCAGGACTGCAGGATGGGTAAGGAGGGTCGGAGTGCGCTACCGCTTGCAAACATCGGGAGCGTGATCCCCTTACCGGATACAGCCCTCTACCCCCAGCATATCTACCTCTCCCAGTCACCATGCTAATGAAATTGGCCCCCGGCATCCTACCCCCTGTCTGCCACCCCAACACAGAGGCCCCCGAGGCCCCCCAGGCACGTGGGCTGGCCTGGCTGCCCCCAATTCCATGCGGGCTGTCTCCCACACCCGCCCTGGATCCTTCCAACCCCTTAAAAAACCCCATTAAAAATTTAATAACCCCGGGTTTCCCGCGCTTTCTCCGGTTTCTCCGGCCCCACCATCGCTCAGGATCCCAGGATCCTTCATTACGGAAAGTTCTAGAGAGCCTTGAGGGCCACCTAAGGGAGAGGGGGACATCCCTCAGGGCCCAAAGCTCTGCCCTCGAATATGTCCGTGGCCCCGGCCACCTCGTCACGATGGTCCTGGAGCGTTCTCCGTGATCTCTGCTATCCCTCGGCCACGAATGATGTAATCCAATCAGACTGGGGTATACGCCCCCTCCCCCCGGTCGTCCCACCTCTGCCACCGGTGGAACCCCCGGAGGGAGAAGAGTCACAGGCAGAGTCAATCCGCCCCCCCCCCGGGCCCACCACCTCTGCCACCAGTGGGGGCCCCAGGGAAGAGAGGGAAATAGCCACAACTCCACCTAACAGGCCCTCGGGGGCGTCGGAACCACCACTCCTCAACCGAGCCACTCCGTGGGCCCCCCAGTCTCCGCGCCGTCTTCGGGGCCGCTAGGGCTGCCCCGGGTCCAGTCCAGGGCCGCCATGGCCATAGCAAATCCATTCCGGAACCACCTGGGGCGGTTGCAGTCCTTCTCAAACAATAAGTATCTGCAAGCTCAGATTAATTTTTGACAGGGTTAAATTATTCTGTGTGGTGTTTTCAGTCAAAACTTTATGAAGGCAAATATAAAATACTACAAAACCCTTCAAAGATTGGTTGGTTTGCTCTCAGAATGCCATTGTCTGACGTTAACAAAAGTGAGACATCGTGAGCATGTTTAGAGGCTCTCCACAACATACAAAATAATTCATGGCCTTATGGAATGGTTCATTTGCAAAATAGCTCACAACATTCCCAACTCCCAACCTCACCCTGTAATCCTTGGCCCAGAAAAAAAAAACCACAGCTTTCAACTCTCTAGCCCTTGAATTCTTCACTCCACCTCTTGAGTCCATCCTAGATGACATATGTGGTATTTGTAAACAGTGTTTGTCCAAGCCAGGTGGTTAGAGATGAAAATGCCAGAAGTTTTGCCTTTTGTAACACTGTGAGCAGCTTGTTAGAGTTAGTCATTCTGAGCTGCAATAAATCTGTGTTGTCAGATTTCCAGAGCATGATCAATCCTACACATGGAAGTAACTTTTCATGTTCCATTTCCTACATGGGACAAAACTACAAGAGGTAAGCTTTGTTTTTGGTGTTAAATAAATTAATCTTTTATTCTCTCCCTTTTGTCTTCTAGGAGATTCTGCTTATCTTTTAATGCAAATCAAATCAAATCAAATCAAATGAATCTTTATTCAGTCATAGACCAGAACATTTGTGTAAAAATACACAAACATATTTCTATGTAGATCTCTCAGCAGAAAAATAAATAAAAGCATGAACAGGGGAGAATTCCCAATGCTTCTTTCTCAAGAGAATCTGAACCATTTCTACTAGTGAGGCACAAGGCTCAAAAGGATAATATTCCCCCAGACAATTCCTACTGAAAAGAATTTATCCTCTGAAAAATGAAGATTAGACAGACATTAAAGAAATAAATTCACAGAAAATCCCTGTACATGCTCTGTACAGACAAATGTATCTGTGCAACACAGACACTCTTCAATGTCTGTCTGTCTTTCTGTCAACTATTTCTATCTATCTATCATCTATCATCTCTCTCTCTTTTTGTTGTAGACATAGACTATATTACAGATAGGGTAGGCCAAGGTGAAGCATTAAATGAGCAACAACAACAACAATAACAATAATAATGAATAATAAACCCCTTTGCCAGAGAACATGCCACAAAGACTAAATATAAGGCCAAATGGCCGGAGTTGGCATCGGCAAGTATAGATGTTTTCATTATAAAGGAAAACCTCAGGCTCCTTAATGAAATCTCCATGTCCCACTTCTTGAAATCTGTTTGAGAACTGTAGTAAAAAGTTATGAAAACAGGGATCATCCTATCATTCAAAAACTGAAATATTGTTGAAGTGTGTAAGATTATACCTAATATACAAGATTTGACATTGGACCAAATTATTGCCTTCAAGGATAACAAATCAATAAGTTGTCTTTTGTCTATTTCTAAGTCATTTAGTCCCTTGGTTTTTTTATTCATTTATTCATTCATTTCCCACATTTATTATTTTTATAAATAACTCAAAGCGGCAAACATACCTAATTCTCCTTCTTCCTCCTATTTTCCTTACAACAATAACCCTGTGAGGTGATTTGGGCTGAAAGAGTGTGACTGGCCCAAAGACACCCAGCTGGCTTTTATGCCTATGGTGAGACCAGTACTCACAATCTCCAGGCTTCTGGCCTGGTGCCTTAACCACTAGACCAAACTGGCTTCATAAACATGTAGCTACATTAGTATTCTTTAATTGTATTTTCCAACTGGGGTGAGGGGAAGGTAAAAAGGATATATTATAATTTAGCAGATGACATTTTGAACATATTTAACTGTGGGCCCAAGTGGCCTGTGAGGATACAATGACTTTAGTCCTAGACTTGTGCAGTAGGTCAAAGTACAATTAATGTATTGGGATCATATAATGAGATACCTACATTTAAAATAACTCTTGAAAGCTATATGGGGAATCTGTGGAAGACATTTTTGGGTCTAAAAAGGAATCTGAAATCTGGGAAATATATTATGGGTACTCTCTCAAAGAAAGCTACTTAGGAGAGATTTCTCTGTTTATAAATTGTCTTTACGGAGTCGTAACCAGTCACAAAGTAATCATATGGTTACTTGTTTGTTTAACATCTTGCTGAATAATAATTTCAAACTTCCTTTCTCTCTCTTTTTCCTGTCTTTTTGTTTCTGAGCACAAACTTTTCAGACAAATGCCAAATTGTCACTAAATGCTTTTGTTGAGTTTTTCGGTCTCTGGGGCTCAGAAGCATTCTTATAATAAAAATAAAAGACTGGCACTTTGCTTCACAACATTTAACTTTTTTTTTTTAAAGTCTAGAACCGTGAAAGCTGAGGTGCCACCATTGTGAAAAGTTTCTACAGATGAATTGATCCTCCTGATGATCTCTGATTTGCAGCTTAAAAGCTCATGTGACATGTTTGTCCCATTTCGCTGTTGTTTTCTGAAGCATCAGAGGAAAGATCTTTCAAAAAAGACAAAAGTTGCAATTATGGTTTATTCAACAATCTGGGATTAAAGTAGTTTAGCCTGTTCTTTCTCTTTCCCTGTACTTGAAGGCTGGTCAAATGTGGCACAGAATTCACCATTCTGAGCAGTCTGGCAGCATCCCATCATTTTGGTGTGGGAAGAACATAATATCTGACCTGAAATAGGCATCTCATTGTAACACACACAGATGATCAGAAAAATTATCCCTGGTCCCCATACATACATGTACATTGTGGGCCCACCATTTTGAAGCTCTCATCCCCTCCCAAAAATGGAACACAGCTCTTGGTCATTAAAAGGCTGCTGACACAACACATTTAAGAATACAGATAATCCTCAACATATGACCACAATGGAACCTGCCCATTATGGTCTTATGTCATACGGTGGTGGTTGTTGTTGTTGTTGCGAAGTCATGTCTGACCTGTCGCGACCCCATGGACAATGTTCCTCCAGGCCTTTCTGTCCTCTGCCATCCCCCAGAATCCATTTAAGCTCATACCTATTGCTTCAGTGACTCCATCCAGCCACCTCATTCTCTGTCATCCCATTCTTCTGTTGCCCTCAATCTTTTCACACATTAGGCTCTTCTCCAGTGAGTCCTTCCTTCTCATTAGGTGGCCAAAGTATTGTAAAGCTGTTAAAAAATTAAGACCCTTTTTGAGATTGTCATTAAGTGAATCACCACAGTCATTAAGTGAATTCACAATTGTTAGCAATTGCCTTAGTCATTAAGGAAACTAATGGTTCACTATGGGCATGGAAAACTAGAAGTTAAGGGCTGGTTTTTGGGAAAATCGTAATAAAACATGGTCATGTAACTGCAAGATGCTGCAAACAGTCATAAACGCAGCTTTATTGCTGAGTGCCTGAAGTTTGGTCATGTCACCACAGAGGGCCCCCCAATCATTGGACATTCGAATACTGACCCTAAGTCCCCTTTTTGGGGTGAGTCATAACTTTGAACAGTCACTAAGCCAGGGGTTCCCAATCCCCAGTCTGTGGACCAGCACCAATCCATGGCATGCTAGTAACTGGGACATACAAACAAGTGAAGCCCCATCCATGGTATGTAGGCAGCATGCAAATCCACACTCTTTCAGATCCACGGAAAAACCTTTCTTCACAAAACCAGTCCCTAGTACTCAAAAGATTGAGGGCCACTGCACTAAGTAACTGTAAGTCAAGGAATGCTTCTACCATAAGATTACTCTTCATGTGAATTTTGCCCAGATAATTCAGTATAATCCATGAAATGAATTATGTAGGCATTTGGGGGAATATCTGAGGTCAAATAAGCAAATGCATTCAATCTCACTTTCTATGGTTTGCTGTGTCAGTGGTCAGTTAACGGCCATTTGCAGCTTGTAGCAATTTCACCCTGAATGGTGAAAGAATAGCACTAAACTGCGATTTAGATTTATGAAGGGGATTATGGGGAACGTTTGGAAATTAAACCAATACAGCACATCCAATACATTTTAGAGGGAATATGTATAAGAACTCCTGGGTTTGTTAGATCCTTCAGACATGAGAGACTGTGAACAGGGAATCCTTGTTCTTGGGAACGCTCCCAGTCTCCTCACGTAAGCAGCCCGCCAGGCCCCCTTGTATTACCGAGGTCTCTTGAATGCCACACTTTGGCTAAGAATGTGGGACTTGAAAGCAACATTCTTTTGCCTCTCAGCACATCAGTCTTCCCTAGTGAATAGTGCCCAGTGGCTCTTTCCATATGGAACAATTGATCCCTTCACTAAATTTGCCAGGAGTAATCAATTATTTCTGCTGCCTATAAATTATCCTCCCTCACCCTCTTTAAAAAAAAAGGAAGGAAGGAAGAAAAGAAGAAAGAAAGAACAAGCAAAAAGAAATAAAGCACTGCAATGAAAAAGGGGTGGCTATAAAATAAACATCTGTCACAGCCAACGATGACCAGAGTGGTTTAACACTGCGGGAGAGAAAGAACCACAAAATGAGCCTCAAAGCTGTTTTCACCTGTTCGTTTCTCAGGCCCTGGAGTTCAGCAGGGAGAATAAGCCGTTTCTGTAGTACTGTAGACTCTTTTATTGCCATCAAGGAGATCAGGGGTCTGTTTATCTTGACTTGAGAACTATTCAACTATTATAGACAGTGTAATCCATTACACTGAAGAATAGTTCATAAATTCCAGAAGTTCTCTGGGTCTCGCTCTATTTCTGACTTAAAGAGGTGCACCACAAAAGCACATTCTACCAGATCTTCTCCCTTACTGCCAAGGGATACCAACAATATAATACTGGCTGTTTGCAAAGGGTCAAACAGGTTAAGTTCACAGACTTCTGAAATGCACCTTTTATTTGAAACAGAAGACTGGCACAGAAAATGGCTCAAGGTTTGGAAGTATATGGGCAACTTGCTCATATTTCATGTTTAAACCCTAAGCTTCTAATTGTTTGCAGTCAAAATATCCCTTCTTTTCCACCTTAGATGCCACTTTTCCAGCAAGAAATTGTGTGTTCCCTTTTATATCTAGAGTAGATCATTTATATCGGCATTGAATCAAATAAACTTCCCTTTTAGGCTGTAATAGTGTGACTGAGAGCTGCAGGTGGAAATAAAATGGAAGGTGCAGATTTGAAAAGTTAATCACAGGAGGTGATTCAATATTAGGAATGTGGCCAAGAAGAGGAATTTTCCTCCATTTATTTGCCACAATCAGCTTCCTAAAGAGAATTTATTGTCAGAGGCAAGAGTATTGGGGAACTCCTATGGGTGTTAGGTATGAATGGAATATGTAAGAAATCAATATGGTGATTACCACCACATGAAATCCTGCCACTGTTCTATCATAACTACCATTTTGATGTTTGAACACACCCCTTGCTGATAACCTTGGGCCATGGGAAGACATGAAAAAGTAATTATTTTTATTGGATTGGGACAAGGTTACTCTTCCTAAAAACAAAACAAAAAGAAATAGAAAGTTGACTTGCTACAAAGTTAATCAAGACTATCCAATCTCATAATCCAATGGGTTGGTAAATACAAAATTCAGGACACTGTTTTAAAGTGCCCACCCTCCCAAGATGTACTATAGGTTGTAAGGAAGGACCATTATGTAGAGAGCAGGAAATATTCAAGTAAATCAATGGGTTACCCCTCCATAGTTGCCCTTTTTGAATAGTCAGCCTCCCCATTAAGTAGACATTTTCAAGCATGCATTGACTTGCCCACAAAATCCAGTATGTTCCACCAAGAATTCCTTTTCTACCTCTATGCAACTATTGCAATAGTAGAGGCATATATTGCTTAAATCCCCATCTCTCTGTCCTAAATTTAGTGAGCTACTTCTATTGTTTATCAAACTTAGGTTTGGGCCATTTGAACTGACTTTGTGCAACAAATCAGTGGAGCGATGGAAGAACTTCAGAAAAGTAGAGTTTCGACACAGTAGTTGTTTTGTTGGCCTGTTTCTTCTGGTAAAAATAATCCGATGGATTGTTTCGCACAATGCCTAAAACTGAATTTCTAAAGTCCTAACCCAAGCTATCAAGAATCAATAGCAACAAGAAAAAAGTAACACGAGTAAATATTAAATGTCTGAGTTCTACCAAATGTAAAAAGGTTTCACCAACAATGTCAGAGAAAAACAAACTAACAACTCTGAAGGTCTTGGCAATTCTACTTCTGTTTATTTAGGACCTTTGAACTTCTATTTGGCTGCTATGCATGACTTTACTTCCAGTCTTTCTGCAGGCTTGTCACATCCAGAAGAGGTGAGAGTGATTTCAGTCTAACACACTGATCCATCAAAAGCACAAAAATGCTTTTTTGCCTGTTAGAGTCTTGATACTCCATCAAAAGTCACATTCTCTTCCTGAGGTCTGCCAAATCATTTCTGTTATGATTGCACTAATTATCGAGCAGTTCAGACCACAAGGCACAAATCCACTCATCCAAATTGACCACTAGGCAGGCAAACAAAGTCAAAATCAAGAAATTATCTAAAGGATCAACTACTGTAGATATTCAAGGGAAAACTAAAACAAGAAATATTGTTCTAGCACTGACCACTCAAAACTGAGGATTGTGTGCATAAATTCCTGGAGTTCAGCTAAGTTCCATTGGCAGACATTTTGGTTGTGTGAAGTTACCTGTAAGATCATTTGATATGTGTTGCGGTTCTGGAAAGACGAGATAACTACCATGGTCAATTATTAATTTTGGGTGGGCAGTGGTCCATATCATGCCTCTCTGGGCACTCATTATGAAGACAGTCCTACTTCTGAATAATTCTTTACTTGTAAGAATACAACTACTTTTGCCTTATCTTTAAGATGCAATGGAGTTGGTTTGTTTTTACCTTAGTGAGGAGCATAAAGTTGAGATCAGCTAGCCTTACTCCAACATTTGATGTATAAATCTCTGAATAAATTATCTATAAATAATAAAGTAATTATCTATAAAATAATTATCTATAAATAATGAAGCAATTAGCTTTTTGTGAAAGTTGGAACTCTTAGAGGCTTACTGAAAAAGTAGAATTGCTGATCATGAAGGCCAGACCATAGGCCTATGTTTTTGGTGCTGCATAAATCAGAACAGATCTATATTTGTAGAATTTGTGTGAGGGAGGAAACCAATTCATTTGTTGTTTTATTTTATTTTTTCTATACTTTTTGAAGTTAACCGCTTCAAACAGGGATTTTCTAATCTCAGGGAAGTACTATGTAGTTATGAGAGGAAAAGATTTGATAAAAATGATTTTGGTTTACAAAGGAACTTTTTATCACGTTCTGTTTCCTCTGTTATCTAACAAGGTGGGAGGAGATCTGGAACATGAAAGACTTTATCAAAGGAAAGGATAGCTTAGGGTTGAGGTTGAGTAAAAACACACTCAACTTACATAAAGACATTTATTCATTTTAAAATTCCTTGTTATTTGTTATGTAAAATGGCTCCCATTTCTGAAGGGCAAATAGGAGAAGGGCAAATTTTGCAATGATTTTTGTAACACTGTGTTCAGTTGTATTACACTGATCACCTAACTCAACCAGAAAATCTCAGAACCATACTGGGCTCAAATCCAGAAAAACTCAATTTTCCATCCTGAGCCTAGAAGATATTAAAAGCGTTCTGGACTGGAACCTAACAAACCTCAGAGCTATTCTGAAATCTAGTTTAGGAAGACCTAAAAATATTCTGGACTTCAGTTTAACAAAACTTAGACCTTTCTCAAACTTTATAAGGTGGAAAAAGTGGAAAAAGAAAGTTAAATAAAAAACGAATGAATAAATAAATGTTTTAGTTTGTGTAGGACTGAAAAGGTCCAACCACAGAAGCAGGAATCCTCATCTGCTCAATCATCTAGTGCAAATGGTTGTTAATTTTTTTGTGGAAAACCTTAATGATAGAACACCCAAAGCTCTGGGAGGCAAGCTGTTCCATTGCTTAATAGAAGTTATTCTCAGGAAATTCCTCCTTACTTCCATATTGGATGTCTCTCTGATGAGTTTCTACTCATTGCTTTTTGTCCTAACCTCAGATTCTATGGAAAATAAATTAATATCCTCTTCCCTATGACAGCTGCTATGATGTCTTCCTTCAGTCTTATCTTTGTTAAATAAACAAACCTAGTTCTTTTAGCCATTCTTCACAGGATTTAGTCTCCAGACCTGGGTATGGAAATCCATTGTTTCTCAGAAGAAGCAGTAAATGCACTGAACATATTGCCAGGTCTATATGTAAGTTCTTATATATAGATTCTTTCATGTTAGAGATACATGATGTTTTCTGAGCTGAGGATTGCATTTCACCTTTGAGTTGTAAAATGTGAGGCCAGGATAAAAGTTAAATTTGATTGATAAAATTAATTTTTCCTTGTAATTAAAATTAAAATGTATTTAATTAAATATAGGAACTATGCCAGATCCTCAGCCATACTGTATATGCTATATATATTCTATTTAATTTGCAAGATGCACAGGTGATACAAGGTGACAGCCCAGTTCAATAAAATTAGATATCTGGAGCTGGGAAAAATTTGCTGCTCATGGATACCAACAATGTACTGGGAGGCCAACCTTTTTGGCTTGTTCATACTCCTTGCAGAAACTTAATATTAGTCAGTAAAATAATGAGCTTGTGTCTTAATTTTTACCCAATGGGATAGAAAATGCTCTGGGTTGAAAGACAGGATATGGACCAGCTAACTAGCTAAGTAAATCTGCCTTTGAAAACACCTAGGAAAAAATGCTTCTGGTTTCATCTCATACACATGAGGTTTAGAATGTTTTCAAGCGGTATTTGTTGGGTGCCTTGATGCTTACTTTACTGCTGTATGGCAGCAAACCTCAAGCACCAGTCTTTTTGGAAAAAGCCAAATAAGAGAAGGTCTTGAATGGTGATTTCTCTTACAATGCATCCATTCAATTCAGTGGCAATACTCTACTAAGTATCCTATGATGACTCATATATTTGTGTAAGAACTTCCTCACTTTACTCTTAAAAAGGTAGACAACATTTTATTTTATTAATTATTGCTAGTTTTTTACCTTGCTATAATTTATAAAGATTCCCATTGTAAAAAAATCATTTGTAGTTTGTCAAGTAATTGCTTTTCCATGAAAATGAACGAGATTTTCAAAAAGTCTGTGCAAAAACTGTGGAAACATGAGACCTAGAATAGCATCTAACCCTTTTCAAGGGTTCCAGAGATCATTTTTCAATAGTATTTATTTTCCTATCACAAGAATAACTAGAACAAGAAAAGGCTATGTGCTTGTGGTCTTATGCATAGAAATCTAGTCATGTGGAGATATTATGTCCAAAGTAAATTTACTTAGTAAATACTGTTGTCATGAGACAGTAAGCAAATAATAATGGCGGTAGTAAGAATTAGACCAATGCTTTGTCTACAGCTGTATGTAATGAATAACAAAATGTATAATAACTTTACCCTGTAAAGACATACAGAGCATTGCTTGACCCAACAGGTAGTGTATATACACAATACCGAATGTCTACCATGGCACTCTTAGAAAAGCAAAACACACACATGGAACACCACATTCCACTTGTTAAATGATGCAACGTCCAGGTGAATATTTAATGGGCCATAGCAAAACTTGAATGACATGGCACAGTCCATAAATAATTCTGTGAAACAGATAGAACAGAGCCTCTTTTTATAAGAAGCTATTACCAATTTTCTTTGTGTGGTGTGAGTGTGTGTGTTTGTGTGAATAAAATTATTTTTAGTCTCTCTCTCTCTCACACACACACACATTCTCTCAGAAAAACACATGTGATTTACCAGGTTTGGTTAATAAAACAAAGAAGCTGAATCGAGACTTCAGCAATAGCTTGCTGTATTAAACATTTTTGATTTTTCAGTGTGAAGTTGCTGTATTTATTGATTGATTAAATTTGTCATCCATTTCACAACAAGGCTATTCTGTGTTAGAACTTAGAGTAACTTTATTGTAGCTTTGAATGTACACTAATCGACATATATTAAAATGAAATTTCATTTCATACAGCTCTCTCTCACCTCTAATATACATATAATACAAACATAAACATGACAAGATAAATAAATAAATACAAAAATAGGCATATACTCCCATATATTATATGACAGAGAGGAACAACACAGTCTAGTTCAGATGTATACATGTACATGCCAAGAAAAAACGAATCCTGCAAGTTTAACAGACGAATGGCATAGGGAACAAAGCTGTTATAGAATCTAATAGTCCTGCTAGAAATACTTTGAAATCTCTTCCCAGAAGGGAGCAATAGAAACAAACTGTAAAGTGGGTGTGTGGGGTTTCTAACAATGCTTTGTGCTCTAAACACGTAGAGCTTAAAAGCAGTATCCTGAATGACAGGAATGATCTTCTCTGCTGTCCTTATCACTCTCTGAATGGACTTTCTCTCTGAGGCACTGCAGTCACCAAACCAAACAGTGAGGCACTTTGTTAAAACGCTCTCAATGTACGACTGCATGACTGATCACCTCTACTCAGTCAGGTGCAAATATGTTACAATATAGAACTCTTCAATCTTTGTATGAAAAACCAATTTCAAAATGACCTGCTATTTTCAGTTATAGAATCTGCACTAAGAGAAATGCTAGGTCAGCTAGACTGCCTCCTCTCACATAATACCAGCTATTGCACTGGTACACATTGAGTGTTTATTCTGTTCCTTTGCTCTTTAAAAATACCAGGTGCAAAAGAGGATAAAGCTAATGTATTTATACTAACTAGTAAGAATTTCAATAGATGCTCCTTATCACAAAAGCTATACTTGCTAAATCCCCTTTTTTGAACAATTATTTAAGGCAGAACAACCCTGTCTTTTTTTCATGCTGCTCACCCAATGACTAGACCATTGCAAAACTATAAAATCAAAACCCACCCCCTCAACCATTCTTTTTCATAATGGCCTTTGCTGAATGATTTTCCTCTAAGAACTTCTGAAAATTTGAGTGCGTAATATATTGACACATTGGCTCTTATTCATATTGTTGTTGGCACTCTGAGCGAAAGCTTTAGGAAGCACAATTTTCATAAAAGGAGTGTTGATTTCCCTTCCCAAATCATGTTTACCTATAGACTAATACTATAATCCAGTTCTTTAGTACAGTTCTTTTACCAAGTGAAGTTGCCAGATGAATTCTTTCATGTAAAAACTTGATCAGAATGCAGTGATCTTGAAGAATAGACAATACTCTTCACCAGTTGGCTGAATCAGTCTTAGAACAAGGATTCTTCGCATTCTGAGATCATGTATATGTAGCATAAATATAAATAAGTTTGGTTGTTATGGTGATGCATCCGGCCTGCGGGCCATCAGTTTGACACACCTGAATTATATGTAGCTACTTCATTTCTGATCTTGCCAAACCTAATAGAATGAGGAAACAGTATAGCTAGCCTAAGACATTTTGTTACGTGAGGGAAAATGGTAAAATTAAGTTTTTTGGTTTTTTTTAAATGAAACAAACAGAGTTTGGTGTTACCTTTCAGTCTTTGTGCCAATAGCAGCTCAGTTGGATAGCATTTGTTACCAAACTTGAAAGCAACAGATGAAACACAGCTCTGAACAGCTGCTGCCTCACCCTGATCAATGGTAGGATTGGTCTTGTGAAATAAATCTGAAATCTTTAGTTTAGCATGAAGCTTATTCTTTCTCTGTGTTCTGCGCTTTCAAAATGGATTTTTTTCTTCTTCCAAAAGTGTGTTTCATTTTTGCATTAGAAGAGTATAACTCCATGTTCACATTCTGACTCCAAATTCTCGGATGACAGATCCATCTTTAATCTTAGAATGCTTTTGCTTTACAATTCCTGCAAGGAAAATGAGTTGTTTAATTTGCTGTCCTCATAGTAGTCATCATAGAGATGCCAGTCATATGCCAATCTATTTTAAGTGCATATTTAAATTTGCACTTAAAATAGATTGAAACACAGTTACTTTTCACACTTCACATTTCTCTGTGTTTTGCAATACAGCCTTTAGTTTTTAAACCTGCACATACGGTATAATGGCTTTGGAGAGAAAAGGAAGATAGAATGATTTAGCTTGACCAAGACTGACATGTCTTCAAATTACTTCTTTCTCCATCCTTACTTTTTGATCTCTTTCCATGCCAAACCTTATTATTCTTAAAAGAAACTTGAAATACTTCTTTAACAAAAATAGCCTTCCCATCATACTGCATTCTGTCTCTTATTTGTGGAACACATGTATGGAATGGTGCTGCAAGTCTGTTCTGTATGACATTAAGTTCAAGCTTTTAAGCAAAAGGATAATAAAATTATCATGAATAAATTATCATGAATAAAGAGCCTAGGTTGCCCTGATAGGATTCCTAAGTTATTTTTAAAATAACTATGATTTTTTTTGTTTAAATCTAGATATAGGACATCCATTTTTGGTGTATAGAAATTATCAGTAGCTAAGAGACAAGAATTACATGGTCTGACATTGAAAGCTTTTAGATAATTTTATGTACTGTAACACCAGAGAGGAAGTTTGTCTTAGATTTAGCATCTGCATTTTGTACTGATTTCCTGTAGCAATTGCTTTAAGACAAAGATCAACAGCTTTTCCTGTGCAACTGGGTATTTTCACAGAGTGACATTAGTATCTCCTCCAAATACCAGTAGTAGATTGTTGAAATTTCATGAGACCATCATGGATCTTGTGTAAAATCTTGTGAAAACAAAGTTTGAACGTTTAAATATTTTGTTTTGCTTTTAGAGCTTATGGATATTATACCAAGTGCTGTTGTAAGGGGGTATTCTCAATGCCACAAAGTTGGTTGAAATTTTTGATCTTCAATCCGATTTCAAAAGCTGTCTGGCAAGGCTCATTCTGGATCCCTGACAAGTCATCTGTTCATGCTGTTGGCCTTTCTGGGTGGAGTAGACAGATGAAAGATGGGTGGTAGAGGAGGAAGAAAGCAACAGAGAACAAAAATGTGTTGGCATTGTGTCTATGACCACCATCTCTAAAGATTTCTTCTTAAGGGGGATCTAACAAGACAAAAACCTTTCCATCTGGGGGTGAAAATCCTTCTTGATATGACTTTTGTGGGTTTCAGAGGTGCATTCATTATGTAACTCTCTTCCTTGGAAAGAAAATGAGGGAAGAAGTATGGTTCCAAGCTGAGGACTTTTGTATCTGATCTTCAGCCAGAAATAGAGGGGGGGGGAGGGTCGCTGGTAGTTGGATCCCTAAACTATAATAACTTAATTGCCACCCACTTGGTACCAAATGCCCACTGGCTAGGGATAGTAATTTGGGTTACATGAACTGGCCATCTAACTGGTACATTTTTTAAAAAGCAGAAATACATGTCTTTACTTTCAGGTGACCTAAATTTGGTCCTTATTTATAAATCTCTTGGATATGGGCTGATTCATTTAATTTTTAAAAAATCTGCCACATATGTTCTGATTCAGTTCAGCTAGCTATTTTGAAGTAGAAGACCACACAGAAAGTCTGCCTGAGAAAGAAATTCTCTTGTGAAGCTAGGCTTTGGCAAGCTTGTGTAACATTGCAGTGTCTAAGAAAAGTTATTTAAAAATGTTCTCCCTCCATCAATTTGTCAATAACTGCAGATAGTGACTGGCTTGCCTAACACTTGCCACTCTATAAATTGCTATATAAATAGAGAAGGTCAGCATCTCTTTAGCCTTTCTTTTCAGAAAGATGCATGCAACTAAACATAGAACACCAGCACCCAGAAAAAGATGCTTTGTTGATATACAAACTCACCGTCTCTAAGTTCCAGATAATCTTTCTACAGAGATTATTTGGTTACATTAAGTTACTAGGCTACTATAAAACTCAGCTGCAAATTTAATGAATTGTACTTTCCTCTTAAAGCTGCGTTATTGAGTTGGAATGCATAGGATTTCTTTTTTAAGAGGGGTAATTTAGTTTGCATGCATTTCTGGAAAAATATCCAATGTTATAAAGTTTCCATGACAGCTATAGGACAGCAATAAGAAACGGTGGGCAGCTTGTCTGTCCACCATGTTTTTTTCTAATGAAGTCACTATAGGGAATGTTTTTAGATAGGTTTACATCTTATTTCTTCAGCGATCAGATAGTTTATTGAAGCTTACAACTTAAATCTCACTGGATCAAAATAGGGCCTAAAAGTCAAACTCCAAAAGAGCAGAGCAAATAAATTAGCAGGTTAGGGCTGGAGGCAACATCTATATGCAGGGGTGGGATTCAATTTTTTTAACAATCGGTTCTGTGGGCATGGCTTAGTTGGTGGGTGTGGCTTGGTGGTCACATTATTGGCTGGGCGTGGCCAGCTCAATATCACTCACATCGAGGCATGCATCTCCTCGCCTGGCCTCTCATGACTGTGGGGATGCTGCAACAGTCGTAAGTGTGAAAAATGGTCATAAGTCACTTTTTTCAATGCCATTGTAACTTTAAATGGTCACTCCACACAAGCAAAGTACCAGCAAAGGAGGAAAAAAAACTCTAGAGAAGTTCCTGAGACAGGAAGTCTAGTCCTGCCAAGAATGTAATAAGGGTTAATGGAAAGGCAGTTTCTGTAAGCAACACCAGAATGTTTCCTTACAGGATTAGTAATTTCTTCTAAAAACCGGTTCTCCAAACTACTTAGAATGTTAACAACTGGTTCTAGCGAATAGGTGTGAACTGGTGGAATCCCACCCGTCTATATGCAAATTTATTTCTGATTCAGATGTAACACAAACATTTTAACAGGATTTGAACTGCTGGAGAACAGACCTTTTTCATCATTTTAAAGTCACTGTGCCTCTTTATGATCTGGTCAAAATTGGCCCTTCAACAATTCCATCCAGCAATTTCATTATGTCATGCTGTAATCAAGTCCATCTACCCTAAGGGTACTCTCTTCTTTCCTTCCATGTTTCCCAATATTGTAGAATTCTCAAGAAAACTAAGTTTTTCACGTAATGAGTCTGAAGTAAGATAATACAGGCATGGTCATTTGCACTTTGAGTAAGAATTTTGAATTCATTTCCCCCCCAATGATCCATGTGGTGATTTTCTTGATTCTTCACATTACAGGCAACATACGTCTCCAACTTCAACATTCAAAGCATCAATATATTTTTCTTCAATTTTTGCTTCTTCAAAGTTTAGAACTAGATGGATGGATGAACAGTCAGAAAGATAGCTTTAACTATTTAGATACCACATGGAAAAAAAACATTACCTGCACATTACTGATCTTCGTAAATATGGGCCTGCCTCAGCATTTGAATATTTTTTCCACGGTCCCTATTCCTATCTTAAGAAATGCTAATCTTCAGTGTTCTTCCTGTCTGCTGGCTCCTTTAGATGATTGTTCATCCTAAAAAGAAGCTATTTACTACATGAATATCTTTATTGGCAATTTTAACACCAGCCTTAAATTTAATAATGAAGATATTTAAGTGGTAGGTAGCAGTTGTTTTTAATGTGCTTGATGCAATGATTTGATTTTTATATTCATTTATATTTACTTCTGTTTCTTTATCATTGTGTTCCCTGAGTTTCATTACTAGTACTTGTGCATCATTTGCATTTTAGATATCAGAGTAGTGTTATCAGCATAGCAAATCATATTCATCGACCAGCTTTCCTCAATCTGTACTGCAGGCTGAAAATTCCTGTCCTGCGCATAGGTTTTGCATAGGAAGAATGAGATGTTCTGGAATTTCTATTTTAGGACAGCTTGACATGATGAATACAATCAAAGGCCTGTCTATAATCAATGAAGCACATATGACTGTTCTTTGGCATTCTCAACTACCCAGTATGCATGATGTCTTTTGTTCCACAGCCTTTTCTGTAGCCAGCTTGAACATCTGGCCTGCTTTTTTCTATGTAGAGCATTCATCTATGTTTGATGGCGAGATTTGATTGGAGACTATCTTTCAACATCCCTATTTTCAGATGCTAAGAAAATATTGTTCAGGATCATTCAACACTGGGATATAATAGGAAACGGAGGTAAAGAACAATCAGGCTCGTAAGATTGTTTTTATATTCTCAATAAAATCAAGTTAAAATCTTCATGTGGAATCTATGATCTGGCACTGACATCTCTTTGGTATTTCCAACTTGGGGATTCCAGCAGTGGTGGGATGCTGCTGGAGCAACAACCAGTTCATTAATTGCACACTTGGTGCATGCACAGTTTTCGCAATTACTTATCTTGGAGGTTACTTTGGGGAAATAACACAGCTGAGGTGTGGCAATTTGCTCTTCCCGCACAAATCAGCTGAGCAGATATACAGTACAGGGGCAGGCGGGCAGGTGGGCCCACATGATCGTTGGAGCGAACCAATTCAGGGGCAGCTTATCATCAGAGCTAGGGGTTTGCTCGAACCGGTCTGAACTGGAAGAATCCCACCCCTGGATTCCAGTCTCCAATCTCATCTCATATCTAATTTGCACCTTGTGTCAATTTCAGATTGAACTTCTTCATAAAATCTGTTAATCTACTGTTCCTCTGTGGTTGGAACATAAACTTGGATAGCCATCATAATAAAGTTTGTCTGTGAAATGTAACTGATATTATTCGAAGTACCAAACTCCTGACTTTACTATACCTTTTCTGGTTTTGAAAGCAACACCTTTTTTTCTTTGTTTTTGGAGTAGTAAACAGTTGGAGTAGTAAACAGGACTGAAAATGTCCAATGCCAGTCCATTTCATTGTATTGATGTCTAAGATGTCAATATGTAGTTGGTTCATTTCATCTTTCACTGGGTTGAGCTTTCTCATGTTTATGCTTCTTATGTTTCATAGTCCCACCGTAGTTCTGCCTTTGAAGTTTAGGGTTGTGAAGGCTTTAATCTAGACACACCATAAACACCATTAGTTCTATGAAAGATCCTCAGTCCTTCTTTGGTAGTATGTTAAATGCCATCTGATCTGAGGGGCCCAGCATCTGGCACTATATATTTTCTATCCATGTGGTTTCCTTAGTAAAATACCGGAGTGATTTATCATTGCCTCCTCCCACACATTATGAAATTATATCTTTGTGATTGTCATTGAAGTGAACATCTGCCCTTCCTCTAATGCTACTGCCTGCTATAAGTGCTTGCTTTAGCTGAACAGATGACCTTCATGCCTTGAGTGACTTTGCTGGGAGTATTGATGCAAACACCTGTTGTTCTTCATTCATCTCTCTTAGGAACCCCCATCACCTGCACAATGAAGAAGATCATTGGTGTTAAAGAAGACCAATCAAGAAGTCCAAGAGGTCTTAAAGGGACAGCATAAGCATATTAAACATTATGCTACTGAACGTTCCATTTTATGTCATTCTGCAGTTCCTCATGTTCTTACCTTACAGTATCACTATATGCTGATCTAAGATTTCCTCAGAACTTGTATACAAAATTATGCATGGTAGAAAATGGAAACGGGGGAAATTTGTTCCATTTTTTCATAGTACTTGAAGCTAAGCTTGTCCAGCAAAACCTGAGATTCAGGACAACTAAAAATATATTTCTTTGCCTCATATATTGTTAGAATATAGAACAGGAGTGTCAAACTCACGTCATCATGATGGTGTTACATAATGTATCAGGACTTCCCCCCCTTCGCTAAATCGGGCATGGGCATGGCCAGCAGATTTGATCAGTTCTGGAGAACTGGTAGTGGAAATTTTGAGTAGTTCAGAGAACTGGCAAATACCGCCTTTGACTGGAGATTTTACAGTATCCTTTCCCTGCCATGCCTACCAAGCCATACCCACAGAACCGGTAGTAAAAAAATTTGAATCCCACATCCATCCTGCGGCCTGGGAGATTGACAACTCTAATATAGAGTGTTAAGAATACATGACACATAAATTGTAATCATGCCCATTATTTTGGATGACTTTAATTGGGGATTAGACAAAGTACATGGAAGATATGATTACCAATAGTTGATTCTCATAACAACCTTCAATATAATCTTAATCTTCAATATTAAACACAGTGTGATTCTTATGTTCAGATGCTCTGGAATAGGGTGGTGGTATTTTACTCATACCTTGTTTGTGTATGATTGGCTATTGTGAGAATGAAATATTGAATTAGAATATGTTTGATGAGCAGAATTGTACTTTTGCCTTTATATAATTTAACACAATCAGGATATATTCTGGCATAAATTTAATGCGCTTGTCTACTTGATTCCCACCCTCTCTCCCTCAGTATCTTTTGTGTGTTGCTTTGTTAGCCTTTTGCGCATGAATTGGAGTTTGCATGTTCATATGATGCTCCTTTGATTTCATGTTTCAGGATTTTCCTAATTGCACGCTTGTCCATACTCCCAAAGTATAAAGAAGCTTACTTCTATTCAGCAACTGCAAACTTAATATTCTTTCTCTATTATTATTATTTTTTGTGAGGGGACGTGACGGGGGACAGAATTTAGTTGGATCTATTGATAGGGTTTTGGGTTTTTTTGAATCTCTGCTCTTTCCACAATTCTCTTTTTTACAATTTGGTGATTAATTAGTTATCATTTTTCAGTGATAATCAATTTCATGTTTGTCTTTATCAGCATTTGAATTTAATATTAAAAGCCTGTTACAGTTATAACTTGCTTTTATAACAATTAGATACAATACTTAGATATATAGAGATAGATATAATAATTAGATTGATAAATATAAAAAAGGTGAGTTCAAATCACCATTTAACCACAAAACGTACCCAATAACCTATGACCAGTCAAAATCAGCCAAGGATAGTGGCTTGTGTGCTATCCTGAACTTTTTTTTGAGAAAATTCCAAAAGTTGTAAGAAAGAAAATATTCTTTGGGCATGTATTTGATGAACCCAATTAAACCTGAACTGCATTTGCTTGACAGAGCGCAGACACTGTTTTGTGGAGCTTAATTTTAAAATGCAAGAAAACAGGCCATCAACCCAGACAGGATTCCTGATGGATCCCTGTGGGATTATCCCAGTCTCCAGTGTGGCTAGTCTGACTTTCAGCTCCCATTCAGGTGTGTAGTTTTGAAACATTATAGCCTGATCCCTGAAGTTTAGGCCTTGCAACCCCTGTAATTAATCATAGATTTTGAGGGGAAAGTTGTGCCCTTGCAAGTGGATGACAGAATGGGCCTCTGCTTGATCGCGCCCAAGGACTCCAACGGGTTTTGATTGCGCTGTTTGCTGTCCTTGTTTTGACTTTGAGACTTGGCTCCCTGTATTGAAATGCCTCGAGGCCAGATAAATATGAAAAGCAGTTTGATTCAGGCCCTTGACGTGGCTTTTGTAGGCAAGACTCTCAGCCCAGGTGTTCTGTTTTTCTCCATATTCTTTTTTTTCCTTTTCCCTTGTTTGTTTTACAACACAGGAAGCGTTCTTAGGGCAGACACTTTCTGCCGGTATAAATCATTGTTCCCCACTCTCTTTGCTATGTTGGAGCAGATGCAGTATTTATTTATTTAAAATCATCGTCATCATATCATAAAAAACATTGGAGGGGGGGGGAGGGAACTGAAGTGGTGGGGAAAAAAAAGAAGTGAAAGAGAAAAATGAAATGAGCAATTGCTTACACAAGTGCCCTGTACATTCCTGACATTCTGTCAAGTGTTCAGAGCTGCCAGGCGTGATGTATGCAGTTCACCTGTCATCGTTTGATGGAACAGCAAATCTGTCACGCTGAGGTTTTTTGGCTGCGCCAAGGACCTTTCGCCCTTTCCTCCCCTTGAATTTCCCACTGGACCATCCTAAGCCTTTGAAATATTTCCAGTTAAAGATCCCCTCAAGTCCTGCTGGCAGTTCAGCATTTTAACACCTGTGCCTGACAATGTCATGAAGAAAGCCCTAATGGAATCATCTCTCTCTTTCTCTCTCTCTCTCTTGGTAAACTGCACCAAACTTGATTGCAGGAAATACGACTTTAGCAACAGAGTGGTCAGTGTCTGGAATACACTACCTGACTCTGTGGTTTCTTCCCCAAATCCAGGGGTGGGATTCTACTGGTTCTGTTTGGCTCTGTAGAACTGGTAGCTCTGAAGAGCAGCAGACATAAAACCGGTTCTGTTTGCTGCTGCTTTGGCCCAGCTGCGGTTGAAAAGCAAGAAAAAAGTGCTTTTTCGAACGCTGCTTCCCTGCACGCAGCGCTGCTCAGCTGTCCAGGCAGCAAGCTGACAAAGATTTACACGCGAGCGCAGCGTGCAGGGAAGCACATCATAAATCACCGAACCAGTAGTTAACCCTGTCGGATGCCACCCCTGCCCAAACCCCAAAAACTTTAACCTTAGACTGTCTACTGTTGACCTCACCCCTTTCCTAAGAGGTCTGTAGGGGGCGTGCATAAGTGCACCAGCGTACCTATGATCCCTGTCCTATTGTTTCTTTTTTTTTCTTATATGTATCATTTCATGTATTCATAACTATGTTTATACTTATACCTGTTATCTTATAATCGCTTGACTAAATAAATAAATAAATAAAAAATGGAAATACTACTGTGCAATGGTCCAACAAAAGCCCTATCATACAAGAGCTTTTTTCTATTATTCTGCAGTTTGCCTACAGTTCAGAAATGGTTCACTAATCCTAAATTGCTCTTTGCTGCCTGTAGAGAATCACCTAGTTCTTTGGATCCTGGGGTGCTTGTGCTACTGTCTAAAATGAAGTGCATTGATGGTGATTTGGTGGTCACCAATAAGTTCTACCTTTCCTTTCTTTCATCTAGTAGAGGAAACAATTAATAAATGGGAAGTGGCAAACCTAAAACATTCCAGGCCAACTGGATGTGACATGACATATGAAACCCTGCTAATTTGAATCATGGATTCTTCTAAAAATCCATGGTTAAAATTTGGGAATGCTCCTGGAATCAGGTTATATGTGGAAATGCAGGTGTCACTGATAATTCAACTGTAGTTTTATCACATTAGTTTTTATCTTCTGCTGTGGCTTTACTTTGACAAATCTATCTTTGCTTTGCTGACCTCTAAAGTAGGTTACTCCAATGTGTTTATGTGGAGCTGCTCCTTCATTTTAATTACTGGAGGCATCCATGATTGACAGTCAGTGCAGTACCCAGGCACTTTGAACAAATCATATTTAATCTGTACTTGCTATTCTGCCTATCTATTCATTGCTGGATTCCATTAAAGTTGTTGCTATTTTCCAAGAATAAACAAACTGCTTGGGATCAAGTGTTCTGACTTCGTCACCATATATCTGCCTGAGCTTTGAGATCAATTCTGAACCCTATTCAAGCCAGGACTCTAAATGTCCTTTCTCAAATTGGATGTATCCAATGGGACAAGTTCCCTTATGATGTCCTTTGTTGAGCCGGAGAGAGACTTATAAAATAAAAAAGGAACATTTGTGTATACCTTGAACATATCTTAATACTCCCATCTGAAAATCTCTGTCTCTTCTTTTCCTTAATTTTAATTCTCTTTTCACTGAATTGAAGAAAGACTGCTAAGAAAAAAAGCATTTTTTCTCTCATTAGTACTACTCAAGCATATAAAACAGTTTATACTGTTGTGTTTTACTGATTATCTTACCGCCTGTTGCTAATTGTAGTATTGTCCTCTTCTTCCTCTTCTGAACTTTTAATAACCAGAATTTGAATATTATTATTTTTGATAATTAGTAATACATTACTATAAATTATTTATTACAGATTATTACAGATTACATTTTTTTTTATCCATGTAAAATTGATAGTGTTTTAAAGCCATCTTTTGAGTAGAGATGCTTTCTAAGACAGGATAAAATTTATTAAACGAACAAACAAAGAAAGCTGTTGTTGAGTCATTTTGAAGTAGTTGTGTAATTCTGACCACATTTAAGGAATAGCTCAAGATAACAACAAAAGAACTTCATTGGATTAGATTAAAGGACAATCTAATCAAGCATTCTATTTCCAATAATGGCCAACCAGATGCCTTTAGGAATATCATGAATGAGGATATGGAATGAGTCAATACAGTTCTGCCAATTTTGAGCCAAAGAAAAATGTATTGACTCATTCCATATCCTCATTCGTGTTATTCCTAAAGGCATCTGGTTGACCATTACTGGAAATAGAATGCTTGATTATGCTGCAATCAGAGGCATGCTTTCTCTGATTGTGAAGGTAACCACCAGCCATCATGATACTGCCTATCGATCAACTTATTGTTCATGAATGGCAGAAACTCTTTTTTGAAATTATCTAAGCTGGTATACATCATAATGAATGAATTACCTGCAGCTTGTAATAAGAATAAATGGCTTTTATCTGTTCAGAATTTATAGCCATTCAACTTCATGATTAAGGATCATACAGTACATTCACTATAGAAGGAATTCAGGACTAGTTCTAATTTGATGTTTGAGATCCCTTACCAGAGGTGGTATTTAGCAGGTTAGTGGAAATTCTGAGTAGTTCAGAGAACTGGCAAATGTCACTTCTGATTGGCCCCGCCCCATCTATTCTCTGCCTCCCGATTTCCAGCTGATCGGCTGGGTCTTCTTTTGTTGCCCTGCACAGGAGAATGGAGCTGGAAAGTAGGTTAGTGGGGTGGGGAGGGAATGGGATTTTGCAGTATCCTTCCTCTGCCACACCCATCAAGCCACAACCACAGAACCAGTAGTAAAAAAAATTAAATCCCACCACTGTCCCACACGTGTGTCTGGCTATATGAAATGTTGTTAATTTGTGTTGGGTCGGTCCTTTTGTTCAAGAGAGTTTGAAACCTATAGAACCCAACAAAATCATCTTCTAGGATTTGTGGTTCAGTTCAAGGTGTAATTACAGTCCTATACCATCTGGAAAGTATTGGTAGCTAGTTCCTCTTGCTCTCCTTTTAATAAAGATCCATGCTTTTTCCAGGAATTTATCCAGACCAAGTTATAATGCTGAGAAGGGTAGCAGAAGTGTATATTAGCAGACAAAATTCAAAGTTTTCTATAATCTTTAAAAAGAGCACAATAGTCTATTAAATAGATAAGATTAAAGAATAATTTTACCAGTAGCTGTGTTCAGTGTGTATGTTTTTTTCCCCTTCATCCTCCTAAAATAAATATTGGACTTGCTTATATTATTGTTGATGTTGGACCTATCTGGCAATGGCTCTGAGATCTTTCCAAGTTTGTACTGTTTTCCTTTCAAAGAAAAAATCAGACTATGATAAATAATAATTTTCATTGTAATCTTATTCTTGAGAGAGTCTGGAGCCTTTTATGATAGCTGCCATCTAAGAAGCCTGACAAATATTTAAAAGATTAAGTACTTAAAGGTATATCTGTGAAGGTAACATGAAAACCAAGTTAAGGCCTGAAGTATGAATTGCTCAGCCATATTAATCAGATTGTACATTTTTTCAACAAACAGGCGTATGTCATACAAAAATATCTTCTTTTCTAAGGTGCCCTAAGCATTCTTGCCCCATAGTAGAATGTCTGCAGGTTTTTTTTCTATGAATATATGTAGTCCTCAACTTACTATCACAATTGAGTCCAAATTTTCTGTTGCTAAGTAAAACAGTTGTTAAGAGATTTTTGCCCCATATTACAACCTTTCTTGTTAAGTGAATCATCTGATCGTTAAACGAATCTGGCTTCCTTCATTGACTTTGCTTGTCGGACGCCAGATGGGAAAGTTACAAATGCTGGCCATAGGACCCAGAAACAGTGCAACAGTCATAAATACATGCCAGTTGCCAAACATCAGAATTTTGATCACATAACCAGTAATTTATGCTTTAGGACTTAAGGATATTTTTGTAACAGTCACCATTTAATGACCCTATAATCCATTGCTGGGTGAAGTCTGGGCAACTGACTGGAGCTAGCAAAGTGTTTAATGGCCGGATGCCCTTCCTGTTGCCAATGAGGAGTTTTGTTCAGCAGACATATTCTCATTGTGCCCAGAGAGAGAAATATCTGCCTTTACCTAGGATCGAACTCACAGCCTCCTGATTGTGAGGCAAGAGCTCCACCTCTGGGCCACCACATGACTCCATTTATTTGTAACACTCCACATGGAAAATTCTCAGAAAGAGTTGTAAGAACCTGTTTGGCAGATATTGTGGTGTTATATCTCATCAGTGTGCCATTGGTTCAACTCACATAACGTACATTTGCTCTATCCCATCCTTTTTAACTGTTTTCTGTTAAAAATATTTCTCCCGTAACTTTTCCTGTAAGGAGTACAATGACTTCTGTATGCTTCTGCTATTGAGTACAACCCATTTTAATGTTGTGAAGCTGCCCAGAACCTGAATCTGTTTTTGTTGGCATTGTTGAAATTACTGGGAAGGACTGAGATTAGATTCGCTGATAAAATTGGGTGGCAACGTTGATTATAGGGTGAGTACATTACTACTGTGATGACCTGGGGCGTGACACAAAAATAATCAAGTCACAAAAATAGAAGAAAGTCCCTTTGATGCCTCCAACTTGGCCACACCTCTAGGCCATTGCATCACTCCAGATTTTCTCCATGATGATCTGTCTATAATCCGGCTTCAGGAATTCCAAGAGTGCACTCATTACCAGTGTAACTGAATCTATCCTTCTTGGGGCTGATTATCCTCTTTGTCAGAGTATATTCATGAACTGGAATAGAGCATAGTAACAAGTTCAGTCAATGTATAGGCATAGCAACTAAATCAGCCAATGAGGATAGTTTGGAAACTGAAACAAAAAACAGCCTAGGAGTGCCTCTATATGAAGTTCTTAAACTCTACAGCTATGTTTGAGCTCTGAGTCTGTCTGCTGAAGATGAAACTAACTTGCTTGCTTGCTGAAGACTGGAGCTCTCCTCTGAACTTGCAACATGTTTCTGTTTGAGTTTGCTCCATGTTGGAGAAATCTACAACTGGTTTGTAAAATCTACTTATGTTTATAAAGATGTTAAATGAAGCATCAGCCATCTGTGTTTATTTTTCTGGTGTTGAGTTATCGCTGCAAAACTTTCAATATTTTTCTCTTTCATTCTACTTTTATTTCCTGCCAGAATTTTCCAGAGAACTGGCGCTTTGCATAATGTCTCCGAAGTAGGATAATTGAGCCTGGTTATTTGACCCTCAGATGGGCATTCTGCATTAAGTTGTTTGATGGTCCATTTGATTTGTTTTCATGGCTGTCCATGGTATTCTCAGGAGTCTTCTTCAACACCAGAGCTCAAAAATATCAACATACTTCCTACCCTTGCTTCTTCAAAGTCCAACTTCTAGTCTAGGAATAGTGTTGCTTTTGAGCTGAAATAGGTGAATAGATAGCAATAGCAATAACACTTAGACTTATATACAGCTTCACAGTGGTTTGCAGCTCCATCTAAATGATTTACAGTCAGCATATTGCCCCCAACAATCTGGATCCTCATTTTACTGACCTAGGAAGCCAGTGAGACTTGAACTGCCAAACTGTTGGCAGTCAGCAGAAGTAGCCTGCAATACTGCATTCTAACCACTGTGCCACTGCAGCTCACTATAATCCCAGCACATCACATTTTGCAGCAGTGGCAATCTTAATTATTGATCTACCATATGCTAAGAATTTGCTCCTCCCGATAAAAGATTTCTTCAAGGATCAAGGTGGAAATAATTGTATTAGCACACTTACAAATACTATCCTTCTGTGAAGAGAGTGCCCTTCTACAAGCCAGAGAGTTGTCTAAAGGGGATAAAATATACTTCCTTTTCTTTAACCAAGGGATTCCTAACGTTAGTAACTCATCATCTGCCTGCTTTCCTTCAATACCTTTCATGTCACAAGTCCAGGGTGGACACACCACTTTGTGATGTCGTGTGGTCAGAAATTAATGCAATTCAAGATCCTATGAGTACCTGAAAGAATGACACATTTTCTTAGGCATAGGATATCCTTATTCTTGACTGAAAGTCTTCACAATATTAACAGCCTTGGCATTCTTGTTGGCACCCAGCTGTAAGATTTGGCTTGCAAATGACAAATACAACATCTATCCCAAAAATATTTGTGTACAAAGAAGCACCTGCCTCCTTCCCCCTCCAAGTCCTACCATGGTGCTCAAATGAACAAAACAAACAAACGAATTTTAAAAAATCCCCAAAATGGAATCCAGAAAGCCATTTTCTTTCCCAACTCCAATGTGACGGTTTTGGCATTGCTTCTCCCAAGAGCTTGTGTGTATTCAGTGCAATTATCAATAAGTAGTCCTTGGCACCAATCAAGTCCAGCCACTGGAGAAAGTTTTATAGCTGCCCTTGACAGACGCAGCTGCAAAGCAGATGGAAAGCAGTGAGGTTGGATTCTTCTGCTCTTCACATTGGATTCAGCTCAAATCCTGCACAAACAGTGCTCTGTTTATTATTGCTTGCCGGCTTTGTAAACAAGTACAAATGCACTATGTCAGCTTTCTTCTTCTTGGGACTCTCCAGATGTGTTGGGATGTCGCCCCAGAATCCCCAGCTAGCACAGAAATGTAAATGAAAGTGAGATCAGATTTAGTTTTTATATTTTCCCCCATTACTTTTCTCCCTGCTATGCTCTACTCTTAAGTCCAATTTATGACACAATTTTCAAGGTTTGTACCGCTCTGACTAAAAAAAAGAATGTTCTTTTACTCTAGTGTGTGTGTGTGTGTAGTTCTCAAACCTTGGAGTGACCCAAGAAGGCCAGTGTTTTACCAGTCACCATCCAAATCCATTCTTTTCTGTTGTTGTTTGCACTCAAGGATCAAATGTTTTTCAATTTCATGGATGGAGTCACTATCTGCAGTGATTTGGAGCCCAAGAAAATAAAATCTATACTATTTCCACTTCTTCCCCTTCTCTTTGCCAGGAAGAAGAAAATATTACCATCCATTGAAAATGGGTGGGAGTGCCTAACCAAATGACTAAATTTTTATCTGGGCATGATCTTACAGTATGAGAGTGGTAGAAACTAGGGAACTTTTTAGGATAGGATTTCCACACATTTCTTTGCCCCAACCATGGAGTCTCGGGTTGGAAGTGGATGGGATCCCATATAGCAATAGTACATACATTTATGTGCTGAGAACTGTGGTAGCTCAGTGGTTAGAATGCAGTACTGCAGGCTACTTCTGCTGACTGCCGATTGTCAGCAGTTTGGCAGCCTTCCATTCAGTGGTGGGATTCAAAAAAATTTACTACTGGTTCTGTGGGCATGGCAGGGGAAGGATACTGTAAAATCCCCATTCCCATCCCACTTCTGGGGGAAGATTACACCCAAGTGCAGCCGTATAACAATAGATTTTTACAGTGTTGGTTTCCTCTCCTAGGGGGAAAATGCAATTTTGGAAAAGCTGTACTCCATTATCTATGACAAGGGTCTTCAAACTTGACAAGTTTTAAGACTTGTGGACTTCAACTCCCAGAATTCCTGAGCTAACATGACTGGAGGAGAAATTCTGGGAGTTGAGTCCACAAGTATTAAAGCTGTCAAGTTTGAAGACCTGTGATCTATGATGTAGTATGATGGACTTGCTATGCACGTATCATGGGACATCTTACTTAAATAAACAGTACTTCTGCTTGGAATTACAACAGTCTAATGATATATTTATATGCCCCCCAGCGTCAGTTTGGATAGTGAGATGGGCAGCATAGAAATACAATCAATCAATCATCTCAGCGAATGTTTTCCAATGTTTCCAGCTATATTCTTCATTCATATTCAAGTAATAGAGAAATTAGAAAAATCTTTTGCCCTTAGTTATTTGTCCAATATGGATTGCCTCCTAAACCTTAGGTTAGAAAACTTCACTGTTTAGGGAATGGTTTCTTTGGTGAGATAAAGTCATAGTATTTAAATGTTTCCAAGACCCTAATTATAGGAACTTCTATGTTAGAGGAGGAAGATTTTAATATGTCCCTCTTAATAAAAAACATATCTTACCCTGTGGTAAGATGAATTTGAGAAATAAATAAACAAGTAAACAAAATCAAAGCATTCTGAAGGAAAATAATATCTCTCCCTGAAATATTATAATGAAGGAACTTACAATAAATAAATATGGCAAATAAATACTAATGACATAATATTAGTTTTGAGAAATATGCTTATAGATTTATTTTATCAAGTGCTGGCCAGTTATACTAGTGAGAGAATGCATAATACGATAGAGAGCTGGAAATACACTATTGCAATATTCTTGAGTTGATATTATGGATTTCTTTAGGGCTTCCACAAGAAAACTTCTCAGGAGATAACATTATTGATTTATTGCCCTTTCATTTCAGTTTCATTTACCTGACAAATATAAATATTTAAAGGGAGCTGGTTTTTCCTTTTCTATTTTAGGGGAACCACTTCCTTCTGGTGGCATTTGAATGGGTTGAGTAATATTTCCTTTGATCTCATAGCCAGCATGGCTTTTGGCAATTGGTTAATGGGAGGTGAGGTCAAAAACACTTGAGGAACACCAGATTGGAGAAAACCATCGTTCAGCATTAGCAGAAATGAGTTACTGTATTTATCTTTGCTGAGGGGAAAAAAAGGCAAAAAGAGAAAAGACATGATTTTCTTAGTTCACAACTATTTATTATGTTTAGGAATTATAATTCCATATATAAAAAAACATGGATTTTGGAGATGTGTGATTTAGCAAGTTTTGAGAAAATTATATGTTCAGTTAATCGGATCATGTTACTTTCTCTCTGTATTTGGAAAAAAGATTCTTGGACATGCTTAGTCAACATTAAACCAGTTATATTTTCCTTTAAAGAGTTACAAAATGAGGTGAGCTTGGGCTATACTTGTAATTACAGATTTTTCTTCTTTTTATGTATTGACTTCTGTAAGATATAGTGAATTGCTCGTTTTATTTTATGTATATATATCTGTCTGAAAAAGAATAAAAAAACCTTTGGTTTTTAGAAAAAAATTTAATGTTTAGGAACATGTATAACAAATGTATACATCTGCACAGCACAAAAGTTTGAGATATGCCTTATCAACACTGATTTGCAAGGCAGGAACCAGAGTTTCCATATGAAAAAAAAAGAGAAGTCTTTATCTTACTACAATATTGACATTAGGGCCACATTTTCCTTTGATTAGGATGTAGCGCCAGAAGGATGTGATACTGAGACAAACAGATATATGATTTCTTTTGTAAAGCAGTTGCTAAAGTTTACCCTTTTCAAGAAATGGAGGGGGCGTGGTGGGTGTTAAATGCAAATACCTAATATTTGCATTTCAAAACAGAACCTCAGACCCAAATTGGCCAGACAGCCAAACCCAACATAATCACAGTCCCATGCACTGATCTTCATGTGGCATTTCTGTGTTTAGAGGTATTGGTGGCCTCAGGAATTCAGAGGCAAGATTGCTGCTGAATGACAGATGATCTGAACAGAAATCTGGGAAAATAGATCAGAGCTTAGTTTAACAGTTACATGATATTCTTTTATGCTGATGCAGCCTTTTTCTTTATAGAGATAAAAAAAAAAATCCCCATTCCTCACCACTCACCATTCACCATTTGCCACCTTCGGTCTGACCTAAATGTAGTACGTAAATTATCTGCTACAATGTCCCACCCATCAATGACTGCTTTAGCTTCAAGCTCAACAATACATGAGCACACAATAGATACAAACTCAGGGTAAACCGCACAAAACTCGATTGCAGGAAATAAGACTTCAGAAACAGAGTGGTCAGTGCCTGCCCTGGATACTCTACCTGACTCTGTGATTTCTTCCACTAATCCAAAACACTTTAATCTCAAACTGTCTACTGTTGACCTCACCCCATTCTTAAGAGGTCTGTAAGGGGCGTACATAAGCACACCAACGTGCCTACCGTCCCTGTTCTAATGTCCCCTTTTATTCGTACCCATTTCATGTAATCATAATCATGTTCTAATTATATGTTATCTAATACATGCTTGACAAATAAATAAATAAATATAGATAAAATCCAATCAGAGCTGAAGTAGCTTCTTGGATGAGAAGTAAAATGTCTTCAAAGAAAAAACAGAAAGTCCAGTTGCCTCTTGAAAAAGCACCTTTGGGATTACAGAGATAGATAATATTTTTCTAAAAAGAACTATTTGCCCCCTTGATTAATGAGGAAATGTACTAAGAAGGGGGGGGGGGCGATGACCTTGGCTTTGTCTTCTTTTTCCTTCCTCTCTCCTTGGGGAGCCAAACAAAGAGCTACAAATGCAGAGAGAACTTTTGAGATCAAATGGGGTGGGGGCACATTCTGCTCCCCCCCAGTCATGAAGCTCAACGTGGACAAGTTGAAATGCTGGTGTGAGTAGCAAGTTGCCTCTTTATATGTTCTTTATAGGAAAGAGCAATGCAGGTTGAGAAGGATAAAAATATTAACGACAGTGAACATTTTTGATTGATTATGTGCCATCAAGCCATTTTGGACTCCTAGCAACCATGTGGATACTGTATTTTCCATGACAATCTATCCTTTATCTGTTCCTTCCCATCTCAAACGCCTGGAATTACTGATAGCAAATTTGGCGCATCTGTCCATTTAATTTCTTGATTTCACCAAAGTTTATATATTACTATCTGTACCAGACCCTACTTCATCAAGGTGAAG